>PVKA01001856.1:59773-136380 GCA_004027165.1 Ctenomys sociabilis | reverse complement strand
GCTTTGGTGGGTTTTCTGGGCTCACAAAAGGATAGTGGATGATCTTATTCACTGAGTAGGCTGTACTGAGCCGGCCAGCTTGTGCTGGGTCCGGGTCTACAGGCCGTAACCCAAGAAGGCTGGGAAAGGTCCCTCTGGTGCAGTGGGCCTGGAGCCCTCACTCATAGGCCAGGCTGTGCTGGGTTTCGGTCCATAGCGTTGGACCGTGGATTGCTGAGAAATGTCCCTCCGGTGTGGCAGGCTAGGAGTTCGCACTCCAGCCCGAACTGCACTGGGTCTGGGGCTGTGGGGTGGGACCAGTAATCACCTGGAAGTGTTTCTCTGGCACAGTGTGCCTGGAGCTGTCACCCAGCCACGGGAGGTGACGGGCAGCTTAATCCCTGGGAAATGTATCTCAGGCACGATGGGCCTGAGGTTCTACACTCACTGACCTTTGATGCCCAGAGAATCGGGGAAATTCCCACTCAATCAGTGGGCTTTAGGTCAGGGGATCCGGGGAGGTGTTGGTGAGTGGGTCCTGAGGTTTAGGCCAGTCACTGGCTTAGAGGGTTTGGGGACAGGGATCCGCGAAGCGCGTGTGGGAAGAAGCCAAAGGTTCTCCCTCAGACTCACCACACTCTCACTGATCTGGGACGCCTGATGAGTCCTGTAAATTCGCTCTCGCTGGGAGAGCTTGGGGTGGGATCCAGGGGGCCACTGGAGTCAGCCACTGTCTCAGGCTGGTCTCTGGGGCTGGGCGGGCACGGGCGGGATGGAGCAGGATGGCGGAGTCGGCCGCGCTGTCTCTGGCTGGTCTCAGGCGCTGGGTGGGGGCGGGCGGGATGGAGCAGTGTGGCGGAGTGGCCACGCTGTCTCTGGCCGGTCTCTGGGGCTGTGCAGGTGCGGGCGGGATGGAGCAGGATGCTCTGTGACAGATTTTTGATCAAGTTGTTTCCATTAAAAAATATTGATTTTAGAAACTAATAACTTAAAGACTGCCACACATACATAAAAAAAGTCCACAAAACATTCTCCTTTCCTTCTGAAGGTTTTATGATGCATTGTTATCATTAACCAGTCTTTCACTATTAAACTTAAATGGCCAATTGGGAGAAACAGTTCTGAGACCATCTTCTGCCACTAAGACTGGGGTGGCAGGTGGCAGGGATAGCATTCATTTAGCCTTCTGAGATTTCTGGGCAGACTTGGTGACATTGGCAGCTCCAGCAGCCTTCTTGTCCACAGCTTTGATGACACCCACAGCAACTGTCTGTCTCATATCACGAACAGTAAACAACCCAGAGGTGGGTAGTCAGAGAAGCTCTGGACACACTTGGGCTTGCCTGGAACCACGTCAACAATGGCAGCATCACCAGATTTCAGCAGGTTGGGCCCATCTTCCAGCTTTTTACCATACTAATGATCAATCTTTTTTTCAGCTCAGCAAACTTGCAAAGATGCCACACCGGACATCTTTGACAGACATGTTCTTGACATTGAAGTCCATATTAGCCCCAGGAAGAGCTTCATGATGCATTTCAACAGACTTGACTTCAGTTGTGATGTTGACTGGCGTGAAGGTGCCCATCATGCTGGGTTTGAGAACACCACTCTTTATTCAGCCCACAGGGACAGTTCCAATACCACCAATTTTGTAGACATCTGGAGAGTCAGCCTCAAAGGTGTGTCAGTGGAGCGAGTGGTTGGGAGGATGCAATCCTAGCTTCAAGCAGTATGGTTTTGCTGGCATTGCTATCTTTACAAGTGACCTTCCATCCTTTGAACCAAGGCATGTTAGCACTTGGCTCCAGCATGTTGTCACCATTCCAACCAGAAATTGGCACAAAAGATACAGATTCAGGGTGGTAGCCTATTTTCTTCTTCCTCTTCTTCTGCCTCTGCCTCTGCCTGTTCTTCTTCTGCTTCTTCTTCTTCTTTTGGTAGAACTGGGGATTGAACTCAGGTCCTTGTGCTTGCCAGGGAAGCACTTATCTACTGAGACATCTCTCCAGCCCCTAGCCATCTCCCTGCCCCCCCCCCCATTTTCTTTAAGTAGGTGCTGACTTCCTTAACAATTTCCTTGCACATCTTCTGGCCATAGGGTGGCTCTGTGGAATCCATTCTGTTAACACCAACAATTAGTTGTTTTGCACCTAGTTTTTAAGCCAGCAGGGCATGCTCACGGGGCTGCCTGTTCTTGGAGATACCAGCTTCAAATTCTCCAACACCAACAGCAACAATCAGGACAGCACAGGCAGCCTGAGATGTGCCTATAATCATGTTTTTTATGAAGTCTCTGTGTCCAGGGGCATCAGTGATGGTCACATAATGCTTGCTGGTCTCAAATTTCCATGGGGAGATGTCAGTGGTGAAACCACGCTCGCGCTTGGCATTCAGCTTGTCCAACACCCATGCATACTTGAAGGAACCCTGCCCCATCTCAGCAGCCTCCTTCTCAAATTTTACAATGATTCTTTTGTAGATAACACCACACTTATAGATCAAATGGTTAATGGTAGTGGACTTGCAGGAGTCCGTGTCCAATGGCAACAATATTAGTTTAGTCTTTTTCTTTCCCATGTTGGCTTTGATTTAGTGGTGGCTTTCACTACACCTGTGCTCTCATGGCAAACACGTTTAGAAAAAGCCCAGCTGTATTTCCACACGCACCTTAAGAGATGTGAAGAAGGAAGGCTGAGCCTGAGTACAAGAGGTGCTTGGTAATGGTAGTTTTACACACTTCCATTTGTCCCACTTCCGCCTGGAAGAGCTGAGACTGGAAGTGTTAGACACACAAGTGTTAGTAGCATGCACTCCTGGACTCGGGCTTCTGATCCAGCACAGCTTTAGCTAGAAAGGAACAGGGGACTGAATTTCAAGTGTGCCAGGTCTGCCTCTGAGACATCAGGTGGCTGCCGGACAGAGGATAACAGCCCTGGTGGTGTGTAGCCCTGAGCTCTGCCTTCAGCATGGGCAGTTCCCTGCATTCCTAATGACAGGAGGGCCACACAGCCTCAGAATCAGCAGGCAGTGACCCTTCCACTTCCACCCCTCCTTCCAACTGTGCTTGAACACTGAGTTCCCCTAAGGAATCTACAGCCATTCTCCTCATAGGGCTACACTGAGATGTTCGAGGGTGCCAGGATGATACAAGGAAAATGAAAGCCATGGACAAAAAGCTGGATGGAATTAACATGTTACATAATGGAAGTCTGACATCAGCATATCAGTTATACAAGCAGGAACACAAGACGACTCCCACCGCCATAACAGGCCTGCACCATTTAGCCTTCATGCATAGATGCCACAGCTTTGTCTGCATTCCAGCCACCTGTCTTGAAGAGAAGCTTACAGGGCAGGGCCCTGAGTGCAAGTGTGGTAAACAGCACCCCAACTGCACACTTTCAGTGCTCCTTACCACAAACCTTCCTTGTTGCTTAATTTTAAGATATTTCTCTTGCCATACATGAAGCTTATTTCCAATACTTCATACTTTAGTAGAGAATTTAGAATTTAGTTGAATACAGTCACATACACACACACAAACACACACACACACTCACACACTCAACAATAAGCAATTTGAGTACTAAAAATAATTGGAATATTCCTTGAAAAGCACGGGTTACCAAAATTGTCCCAGGAAATAATGAATTTGATTAAATTAGAGTAGAGAAGGAATCATTATAAATTTTAAATGACTGATGATACTCAAATAAAAACTTCTAAAAGTTGGAAATATAGCTCATTGACACGGTATTTACTGAACAGAGTGAATTTAGTACCTTCACTTCAAGATAAATTTTTAAAATTAACAAGGCTTTGAGATTGTCTCAGAACTGCCACACTTATGAAGCTTGGAATCACAAAAGAATCTGCACATTTTGGAGCCCATATCTCAGGCATTTTCTTCATCCAGCTTGGTGTCCTGTTTCCCGTCTCCATATTTCAGAGGATTAGATTTATCCTTGGTTATTTTTGCAAAAAGCATAGTTGATAAAATCTTGGTTTCAGCTTCACAGAGAAAACAAGTATCTATCTTTTTATTCCTTTTATCTATTTATCTTTTCCTGACTTTTTGATTATGAACCAAGTTAAATTTCACTGCCCTCCCCCTTCGCTTCTGAACTGCAAAGGGCTTTTGAAGAAACCCCAGCTGTAGAGGGGCAGCTGGCACAGGCCAGTGCTTCCCGCCTCAGCGGCTCATTAAGGCTGCACCTAGCCAGCTCCTATCGCTGCTGGTTCCCTCCTTCCAGGTTGCTCACACCCATCATCTATGGCTAAGCTTCACTCACCTTGCTCCTCACATGCTGTAGTCAGACTGCGGATTTTGCAAGAAATCGTACAAGCCAGTCACATAAAAAATACAACAAAGAATTCATCCAAATATTTACACTTCCATGAGTGAAGGGAAGGACATTTCTTTAAATATAGTGCTGTGAAAACTTACATATAATGAATGATATAGCTTCCTTCCTTCCTTCCTTCCTTCCTTCCTTCCTTCCTTCCTTCCTTCCTTTCTTTCTTTCTTTCTTTTCTTTCGTTCTTTTGTTCATTTGTTCGTTCATGCATACCATGCAGCTGCTTATACCACTGAGCTATCTCTCTCTGGCCACTAATTTATTCTTCAAATATTCAAAATCTGAACATTATGCTTTCAAAACAATTTCTATTAATCAAAATAGAAAAATATCAATTTTATTTGATGTTATATTAATCTACTTTAATGTATTTTTATAATGTCACCAGTAATAACCAAATCTTGTTATAATCTCACCAGTAATAACCAAATTTTGCTATTTTAGCAAAAGTGTTTCATAGAATGTGTACTAGTTTATTGCTACATTATTTTTTTCTATTTCTTTATAGGGCTTCCTTGTTCTGTATCCTTGCTGCAGAACAGCTGTGAGTGCGTGTGCACACACACACACATGTACACACACACGCATGCAGTTATTCACACGCTTATGCACACATGTGCACGCGCGCGCGCACACACACACACACACGCACATGCAGATGTGCGCATGCACTCCCCACACACTTTCCTGGCTTGTCTTGCCTCTCACTAGAGCATAGGTCCATGGCAGTGCGGCATTGTTCCCACCCACCCCAGGTTGATGGTGGCTCTACCTGAGCAGACATCACGCACCCACGCCACAGCCTAGAGCTTCAGTGCAGGAGATTGGAACTTGTAAATTCCATGTGGTGTCACAGGTGTCCATCTGCGAAGCAAGTCTGCAAAGGATCAGCAACTGCTCCAGACAACAGAACTGCCTGTTCAACAAATTCCTCAGGGAAGCTAACCTGTCGCCTTCTGGTTTTCTACTTTAATTACCTAAGTTTCTCTGTAAGAAGCCAGGAGATAGGCATGGTGTGTGCTACTCTGTTCATCACTTATTCAGCTGGAGAGCTGTCAGCTAAAGCTTACACCAAAGGCACCTTCTTTCTGATGTTTCTCAAGCAGAAAACCATGCAAGCCTATTGAACTTTCTGGGATTTTTCTACTTGAAAACATTTCTCTTTATGCAAGACATTTTCACACATCAGGGAGAAAGGGAGTCATGGAGAGAGCACTCAGCATGGTGCCGAGGGAGAAGTGGCTGGTCTCCTCCAGACATTTCCCTGGACACTGCAGTTCTCTGGTGCTTTGACTAGATGTAGCTACTGCCTACTTGTTTTTAGCTGTTAAATTCCTCAGGAAAATTGTGTGATGGAATTATGTGTATGCATTAAAACATAGCATCTGAAATTATTACACACACTTGCAATACATTTAAAAATTAGTAGTACATGTTAGCAATACATGTTTAACTTCATATTAGGGGGTAGGTATACATACTTAGAGCAATTTGGTCTATTTCCCTGCTTCTTATTTGCCTATAGTTTACTTAATTACATTTCATACTTCCCATATAAATTATGTGATCATTAAGGTTGTATGTCTGATTTATTTCACTGAACATGATTTTTTGAGAAATATTTTATTTTTGTGTATTTGTCACAGGGTCTAGCTATACAGCTCAGACTCCCAGTGAGTTTCCTGTCTGAGCCTCCTCAGCGCTGGGATTATAGGCATGCAGCACCATGCCTGATTTCAGTGGCTAGCATGATAGGCCCAGAGTTCCAGGGCAGGCACAATATGTGATATTAGGGATGGAACTCAGGTCCTTGCCTTTGCCAGGCAGGTACTTAGATCTCTGAGCTATCTCTCCAACCCTAACCGTTTGATCTTAATGTACACCCATTCTCCAACAAAGAACTCAAATATATCCTTCTCAATGTCTGAGCAGAAATCCATTATGTCTGCCTGTGTTTTATGTTTACCTGGCTGTCTGTCTGCTGGAGGCCCACAGATGGCTTCAAGCATGCATTACAGAGAACTGCGCTACTGTAAACACAGGTATGCATGGATCTCTGCAGTGTGGTGTCGTTAGCTCTTTTGAGAAAATACCTAGCAGGGAAATGAGCTTCCTAGTACTAGTGTCTCAAGCAGTCTGACTGTGTACTTGGGTGCACTGGTGGCATTCCAGCAAGAATGGGGAAGACAGCTCCCCTCCCAGCGAGGCAGCCTCCCCAGATCTTGTCCTCCTGTTGACAGTCACTCTGTGCGCAGTAAGCTGGGAGCTCAGTGTTCTTTGAAATTTCAGCCCACTGATGTCCAGCTATGATGAGGATGTCATGTAGTTATTCTTCTTCTGAGAAACTCCTATTCATTTCAGTTGACCTGCTTTTTGATGGAGTCTTTCATTTTAGAAAGGTGATTGTTAAAAGTTTCTTTGTAGATTCTAGGTGTCATATTTCTGTCAGAAGAGTGGCTGGGTAAAAACATTTCTTAGACTGTCTTTTTTCCCCATTCTTCATACTCCTTTGCTGAGCAGCATTTTAATTTGATGCCATCTCATTTGGTGACCCTTGCTGCTTTTCACTGTACAGCTGGGGTCCTGTTGATAAGGTCCTTTCCCATGCTCTATCTCTGTTTTACATGTTTTAGTCTTCTAGAGAATTGTTTTCTGCCTTCATTTTATCATGGTGGCTGGCAGCAGATATATGTCTGCATTCAATATCTCACATACTTCTGCCAATGTCAATTTTTATTACTATGACAGCTTTGGTGGTGTTGATTCTCCCTTTCTAGGAGTGGGGGTTTTCTTTCCACTTTCTGATGACTTTTTCTACCTCCTTTTGCAGAGTACCGTAATTTCCATTATAGGGTCTCTCACTTCCTTAGTTAGGTTAGCCGGATTTCCCAGCATGATTTGTGAAATAGGCCAGCTCTCCTCAAGCACGTCTGTGGCCCCTTTGTCATAGATCAGAGGCTTAATGTGCCTAGTGTAATCTCTTCATCCTTTTTTCTGTTCCATTGGTCCATATATCTGATCAGATGCCATGCTGTTTATATCAGTATAGCTTTGCAGTATAGCTTGAAATAGATTATAGAGCCTCGCTTCCTTGCTCATTTATGTATTTATTTATTTACTTATTTATTCCCTTGATTGCTTTTATTAGGATGGGTCTCTTCTGGTCCTATATAAATTTTGGGGCTTTTTTTCTTTCTACCACTATAAAGAACATAGTTGGTAATTTGGTTGGAATTTCACTGATTGTATATATTGTGTTATCCTGAAAATTATGTTTTCTGGAAAATAATCACTGGCTGATGGCTGGTGTAGGGAAGAAAGTCATACCTCATCGTTCTTTTGTTCCGTTGTTTCTGCATAAAGCAGGTGAGGGAAGAGGATTAGCACAAAAGAAGGAATTAAGAATCAAATACATAATATAGAGATACAAATACCCTGATGAGTACGAGATGTGTATATATATATATATATATATATATATATATATATATATATCCATAAAATTAATTTGCAGTAATAAAAACTGCAGTGATAAAGACATTATGGCACTGGCACAAAAGCAGACATGGAGATCAATGGTACAGAACAGAGGAAGCAGAAACAACACACCCACATGCACCTATTTGATCTTTCACAAAGTGTCCAAAAACATACACTGGAAGAAAGATAACCAATAATTGGTACTGGGAAAATTGGTGATCCACAGGTAGAAGACAGAATTGGAACCTCTGTACTGAAGTAAAATCAAAAAGCATCAAAGCCTTCCAGAAGACAAAGTGGGCAAAACTCTTGAAGCCATCAGCAGGGGTGAGGGCTTTCTGGCTGCACAGCAAACGGCTCCAGAAATTAGCGAGTGAGGTCACATTAAGCTACAAAGTTGTGCACACCAAAAGCAGCAACGCATAGAGTGAAAAGCAAACCTACAAAACTGGAAAACGTCCTGCCAGTTATGTCTCAGACAGCCCTGTTATCTACAGTTATGCAGATTAATATGTAAAGGCTTCTGGTGCATATTTATCTCTTCTTTCCTTTTCTGCCCTTATTAAGATAATTTTATTAGTCAAAGTCACTCAAGCTTTAGTCATTTCATCTAGTCTTTCCAGGATTGCAGTCAATTCCTAAATTAATTTGAATTCAAAGGGGTGCAAAGGAGACAGAGGAAACATTTTGAGAATAAGACCCTATGCTAAATATTTTAACCTCCTATCAGCACTAATTTGTTTCACTGTGTCATTAATATAACTTGATTTATTTATATAAACTGATAAATGTATAAATATATTGCAAAATTAATCCATTTCATTATTGTAGCATGAAAGACATATCTTGGTTTGCGTACATCTTTCTGTGTGCCACCTTTGGGTATACCTATCTATACCTATCTATCTATCTATCTCCATCTATCTATCTATCTATTTATATCTATCTATACTTATCTATCTATCCATCCCTATAAGTGCTTAAAAATGACTCTATAGCTATCTCTCTCACTGATATGAAACAAAATCTAGTTACTTAAGGCAGTAAGTTTTTCTAAAAATATGAATCTACTCTGAGTAACAGTTCTAATAACCAGCCTAGAAAGTAAAGATTTGGTATCTTGTTAGTCAGTAAGTTAGTTAGTTAGTTAGTTAGTTAGTTAGTTAGTTAGTTAGTTAGTTAGTGGCTGGTTCAGCCCACCCTAGGGGTGGGACTGGCATAGCATGTGGTGCTGGGGGTTGAACCACCTTCCCTGCGCTTGCCTAAGCTATCTTTAGACCACTGAGCTATCTCATCATCCCAAGATTTGGCATCTTATCAAGACAGCTTCTCACAGCTTTTGCTATTCTGATTAGTTTTTTTTATTACTGAGGAAAAGTTAATCTTAAAAGAGTTAAGGTTGCTTAAACATACATTTATAAAAAGTCTTTTAGAAGAACACTTTATAGGGTGGGGAGTAAAAAAAATAAAGACGATCACATTATAAGTAGGACCTAAGAAATAGCTTATTTTACACACATACACACAAATGATAGGCTATGACTGGTATTTTTTATTTTAAGAATTCAAAGCTGGGCTGAGGGGTATACCTCAGTGCATAAGCACCTGCTTGGTGAGCGCATGATCTGAGTTCAGTCCCCAGTACAGGAAAAAAAATTAAAGCTGATGATTTTCTGGATAGGGCTTACTATCAGGGAACCCAGTATCACTCTTGATCATGGGGCCATTTAGACAGTGTTGGCTCTGCCTCTGCAGGAGCGGGAGATGACTGCAGCTTCCATTACAGAGCTCTTTCACTTCCTTAGTTAGGTTCATTCCTCGTCTTCAGTTTTTCTTGATGGCATTGTAAATGTTATTTTTAAAATTTCTAGAAGTATTGTACAGTTTTTAGTCATTTTTATGTCTCAAAAAGACTTAACAATATCTTAAAAATATCTTGAGTCTCTTCAATAGATGTGCATCACTCTGACTTGATTTTAAGAAGTTTTGTGAAAGAAATGTCAAACTAATTCCCAAGGATATTTTGCATCTTGACTATCAGCCAACAACACGAACACTTCTCATTATCTCTAATTTGTGTTTATCTGCATCAACTCATCATACTTACTGTGTGGTGGTTTCCATTATTACTTCACAAGTCTTGGCAACTGTATAATTTGCCCAGAAAGCAGTGAAAGAATTATGGAGAAACCTTTCTTAATCAAAAAAATTAAAATAAAGTAAGGATGAAGTTCAGCAGGGACCAAACCTAACACACTGATATTTCACTGAATGTGCCTTCCATTAGATATTGCTACTTTAGTTTTTTTCTCATCTCCTTACTCCAAAATTCCCACAATATATGTGTCTTTACAGGAAAAGTAACCTTAATTAAAATTTAGCTTCTTTTGTCATAAGAAGATCAATGAAAGAAATCTTTAAAAGCTTTAATTTAATTAAAAAAGTAAATAAGAGCTCCAAGGTTAATATCTAGAAAGCTGACAGAAAATCCACTTAAATTCCATTAAATGATTAATAAGGTAATATGTTACATTTGTATGTGATAGACTAGCAAATGTGAAGCATCAATTTCTGTGCAAACAATGTTTTTGAATTTAAGAAAAATAATAAATGTAAAATTTAAAATTCAGGCAACAAAATATAATATTTGTGCATTTTTTGACTGAAGTTTAAATACTTTATTCCCATACATGTATTCAATAAAACTTTATTTATTTATTTTTTCTATTCAGTGTAGTGCCTACAAGGGCTCACTATGTAGATCTCACTCACAGTGATTCTCCAGTTTTCAGCCTCCCAGGTGCTAGGATTACAGGTGTGCACCACCACACCCAGCCTCCATCACTGACTCAGAGCACCCCGGGATGGGACCAGCCCCTGCGTTCTGCTAAGCAGGCATTTTAGACCGCTGAGACCAGCCCTAATAAAACTTTAAACCATGTTGATTACTGCTTTGAATCAGTTTGCTTTAAAACATATGGAGGTGACTAAAGTTGGCCTTACAGGCTTATATTTAAGAAATAGCATGTATCATGTGAAAAAATGGGTCAAGATTAAGGAACATAGGAGAGTAACAAAGATAGAAATCAAAGAAAATTGTTAACCGTATCATAAAAAGTTGAACTGTACATAGCGTTTGCTTGATTAAAAAATATTTCTACAAAAACAAAGGCTTTTTTAGAGAATAGAAATTCAAATAAGACAAAAAGGGTGGGCTGAAAAATACTGAAGAATTTAACTGGTAGAGTTTTCAGGCTGCTGAATGATCGGTATGGAAAATTAGGAGGTGAAAAATGCGCTGTGGCAGTAATGACAAAATTTCAGAACTTATTAAGTCAAAACTATCAAACATCTACCTGCACAATGTTTGAGAAAAAATGTAATGGCTCCACAATTGCATTTGTAAGCTAAATTTGCCTTGCTTTTGGTCGCATTCATATTAATAATGAGGAAAACATGCAAAGATCTGGGTCCTGCTTTCATTATAAATTCCATTCTATGAGGATAATGAAACATTTCTAGCGAGATGGCTCCTCGTCATTTAAAAGTCACTTGGCCTGAGAAGGCAGAGCCTTGGGTTTGGCCCGAGCGGCTGAGGCAAGAGCCCTGCTCTCGTGGGCTGTGTCCAGACAGGGCAGCTGTGGGCAGCGTTGCTGGACTGCTCGAACCACGGCTGCCGCAGGGCTTCATTATTTGACACAGAGTGCAGCAAGCCGATTCTAGCTTATACCGAATGTGGAGTTTTGAACAAAAAACTCACATTATGTTACATATAATGTATACTATATGTATGAGAGACTTATTGAGTCTGCACTGTCTAAATGGAAATAAGTGCAAATAGCACCTACAATACTGTCCATAGAATGGTGTTTTATTGCATTTATGATGCATATACATAAGTAAGCCATATGAGAGAAATTTTCCCACACAAAATAAATATTAAATTCTTTTACTAAAATTAACTCATATTAAGTATTTTACTGTGATTATTGATTCAAATAGAGAACATGCAGGATGAACTATATAACACTTTACAGAGTTATTTTGAGTAAAAAAGAAAAAAGACAATAATCAAATGCAGCATAAGCTCTTAGTGCTCTGAATTTTCTTTACTAAAAATGTAACACAGAGTCAGCATAACTGGGTGGTTATCCTACTCTATGATTTCAGTTAAACCTCCACACAATCACACGAGGTAGATGACAGCCTAGTGCAAAAATGAGGATGATGGGTGATGAGCATGGGAGACAGCAAGAAACGCTCAGAGCACGGAGCAGCGGAGCAGCACGCGCGCAGGCGGTGGGGGACGTCTAAGAGAGGGCGCGTCGGTCAGCCTCTGCTCATGCTCAGCCTGCACAAATACTGCAGACAGATAAACCCAAAGGGAAACTCCAAAGGAAGGCGAGGCCAGGACACAAGCAAAGGCCCCGAGGCGTAGGAGCCACTGGGAGGTCCTCTCTGGCTCGAGATGCGGGCAATGCTGGCACTGACGAGGTTCCAAGAGCCTGAGGGGGTAGGAGGAGGCCTAGCTTGATGGGAACTGCACCAAGCTTGGAATTCACCTTTCAAATTTTATTTTCAGCTGTGGTTGCAATGACAAGAATGAATCTAGGCTGACCATGATTATTCGTGTGACTGTTCTGAGAATTTGGTCAGGTACCCCACAGATTATCAAATAAGATCTGCTTTGTTAAAGAGATACTATATGAACAGCTTTTATTTTGGAGACCAAGATTAGAATTTTAATCATATTTGAAGCATTAGCAGATCAAAGGAGGAGAAAATGAAATAATATTTTATGACTCCAACTTTAGTTCAGTTATGTAAAGAATGTTGAAGTTATTACTCTTTCCTTATAGCAAGATAAAACTCCACCAAATGAAACTCAATGCCTTACCTAGGGAAAAAAAAATCGGAGAATTTAAGGTAAAGCACACACCAGAAATGGGAGGTACAGGTGAGAACAGAAGATGACATCTAACACCAATCCACCTGCAGTGAAACCACGGGCTACATACTGATAACATGGGGACAGCTTAGTCAACTCTGTGACTCACTGCCAATGGCAGAGGATGGATTGTGTAAGAATTTCCTAAGACATCTGCGTCCGAGTCCCTCCAGAATTTCACAGACTTACTTCCAGGAATCCTGACAACTTTTTCACAGCCACAGGCAAAGAAAGTTCTGAGCAACAGCTGTATACAGTCAGCAAGTCTGAGTTCTTGATCATAGATGATCTCAGACAAAAGATGCAGGATGTGCTATGCTAACATCAACTGAAAGTGAGAGTGGTGATGTTTAAAAGATAATCAGTTCTTCCAAAGAACTAAAACTCCTAATGTACATGTAGCATCAATGTATGTAAGACACCAGCTGAGAGACTATCATAAAGAAAAAGCAAACCTACAACTTCTTTGTGGTAACTGATCAAGCAGACATAAGGATAATAAGCCTATAGTTGGCCTAAATTGGCCCTTCCTTGAATTTGATCTAACAAATATTTATAGAATATTTAAACAAGCATCTTCAGTAGAAGAATAAGTGTTTATAAAGATTGCATGAAACACTAGCAAAGAGAAACCACATTTGGTCTATAACAAATACCCTTAAATATATCAAAAATAGAAATTGTCATGCAGTCTGTCCTTAGACTTAGATGGTATTAAATGAGAAATGAGTCAAAAGAGACAGCTGAAAAATCATCAGGTATATGGTGATTAAAGCTACTACCAAATGACAGGGTGATTGAAGAAATAAAAAAATTAAAACATAACTAAATAAAAATAAAAATAAAAACCATCAAACATTGTAGAAAATGTATGAACTAAAAGTCTTTAGTATGCAAATAAAATGTTGAATGCATTCATTAATATTTTCATTAAGTAAATAGTTTCAAGCTCCAAACCTAAGAAACAAATTTAAAAATTTTGTTACCAGAATAATATTTCTCTAAATATTAAGCTTGCTTAAGCGATAAAGAAAACACAAAATGTGCTATGAATTAGACCTGAGGCATCTCTCCAAAAGGGTCTCATGTATGGCAGGTGACTGGGTCACAGGGCACTACACACAGCGTGGGACTGTGACTTGTCAGGAGCTGACAAGTTGTCCCTGGAGCTATGGCAATACACACTTGTCTTCCCAGTGCTCCCTGCCCTCTGCTTCCTGGCCATCGGCACAGGCTGTCCTCTGTCAGGCCCTTCTGCCACACTGACTGCCCTGGAGACAGGTGACTATGGACTGAGTTGTTTCAGAACAACAAGCCAACATGAGCCTCTCTTCCCCTAACTTGAGGTGTCTGGTACTGTGGTCAGTGACAAAGAGGGTGAGTGAGACAGCAAGGCTGATTTATAAAATCATCCAGTGAGCATTGAAAATAGAGTAAGAGAAGCCCATTTTTAATTTTATGTGACTGATAATAATACTTAAATTGTATAAACTTATGTGGGCACTCTGAAGTTTTGATGCATTATTGATTATTAAATAGTTGGGTCACAATGAACACATGAATATATCCAGAAACACCTAAAATTCATGTGGTGATGCTATCCCAGTCCTCTCATTTAGTTTTTTGAGGTGCAAAATATATAATCATTTATATAGAAAGTCTACATACTGGAACACTAAACTTCCTATTTGTTCCTAACTCTAACTTAACTGTCCCTTGGTAAGCTTTTCTTTGCCCCTCCTCCCTTAGGATACCATTCTTGCTTCTAAGGCAAAATTCACAGCACCCAAATGTAGAAGAGGAAAGGTTTATTCAAGCTCATTTGCACTGCATTTGGGTTGATTCCAAGGCAACAGGACAAGGCAAAGAGCAGTCCCTAACAGGTCATGGAGGAGAGAGCAGAAGGCAGTGATCAGGGAGCAGCAGCAGGAGAGACCAAATCGCCTTTCATCCCAAGCAGGCCAACTGGTGGGCTCAGCATGGGGCACCCATTGTCTAGGCCCTTTTAACCCTGCATCACACTCTCAATCTACATTCACGCATCCTAATTCAGCCACCTCTGGATCTCCCCACGCATGACCCAGGAAGCATGCTGCCCTCCATGATCCCATGAGGCTTTCCCTCAGCCTATGTCCCCATTAGGCTTTGCTCCCCACCATGACCCATGTGACTTTGCTTCCCAGCATGACCCCATGAGGCATTGCTCCAAACCAAGAGCCCATAAAGTTTTGCTCCTCACCATGATCCCATGAGGCTATGTGGGGAGGGAGAGGATTCTAGATACAAGCCAGAAAGCCCCATCTCTAACTCTCCACAGTGTCTGGTGCCCATTATTTCATTCTTTGTGGCTAAACAGTATTCCACAGTGCGTAGCCAACACATTGTCTATCTCAGTGGGTAGACGCTGAAAACATCTCTGTTTTGTGGCTGTTGTGATCAGCACTGTAATAAACACAAGGTGAAGAGGCCTCCTTGAGAACCGACTTCACTTCCTCTGGATGTGTACCCACTGGTGAGTTACTGGTTAATGGTACTCCCTTTAGTTTTTGAGGAATGCTCATACTAAGAAAACATAAATTACATATAACACCTTAAAATAACTACATGTCGTAATACAGTAGGAGGCTGTGCTGGCACAAAGGATAAAAATATCATTCAGAGACACTCAGTTCAATCACTGACCAGAGCACCTGGGTCAGGAGGACTTCCAGGAGCAGCCTGAAGCCAAGAGCTCCAGAAACTCAGTGCAAGAAAAAGAAACAGAAAGGCAGCATGGACATGGACCTGGGGGGGAGGTTCCTCGTTTTCCTGAGGAAAGGGGAGCACAGCAGCCAATGCAGCATGCGTCTGTGGCCCAAATCTCTCAGTGTGCGTGCGGCCACTTGTTCCCGCACAGGTGGTGCTATGCCCAGGAGTCTGGCCGTGCACTCTTCCTGGAGTCTATGTGCTTTTGCCTGCATTTTCATTATTTACTCATCAGGCCAGTCCTCCATGTAACCCCATTGCCATGTTTAATGAGGTCAGGGTGAGGGAGAAACAGGGCGGATTGGTGTTAGGCCTGATGCAGCAAAGACATCTGGCCTTGGCACAGAGTGTTCAGCATGACAGCATACAAAGAGCCTGGAAAGGGCCAGCCAAATGGCTCAGCAGATTAAAGCACCTTCAAGGAGGCTCAAGGATCAGAGGTTCAATTCCCAGGCCTCTGAGCTAGCCCTGCCCCTGGGGCAGGTTAGGACAGCAATTGAGACTGGGCGTGGTGGCACACGCCTGTAATCCCAGCTCTTGGGAGGCTGTAAACAGGGAGATCACTAGGAGCCCGATCTAGTAGTGAGACCCTGCACACCCTGTAGACCCTTCCCTAAAATACAAAATAAATGAATAGCCTTGAAATATATAAAAAAAAAAGAACAACAAAAAATTTCAAGAGCAACAAGAATCCAAATGTGGGGCTGGGGATGTAGTTCAGTGGCATAAGGACCTGCCTTGCAAGCCCAATGTCTGTGATACTGGGAGGAAAAAAAGAACCCAAATGTGAAAGTTGAGGCCAGAAAATCAAGTCAGAGAATTGAGCCAGTAAGCAACAACATTCAAGTGGAACAAAGTTAAATTGTGAGGTTTACTTGAAATTTGTCAAGCTGGGCCTACAGTAGGTCTTGGAGATGAGTAACATCTCTGTCCAGAGGTATGAGAGGTAGCATGGAGAACGTGTTGGACTTTCTCTCATCTCTCTGAATGGTGAAATGGGGTACGTAGAAAGCACCCAGGATGGTAACCAGGGCCATCGCTAAGATTTAACTGTTTCATATGATTTGTGTCTGGATGACCCCCCAACACACACACCAGCGCCTCAGGTCATCATGGTGGGTGGGCTTCCAGAGTCAGGAGGTTGAATCTAGAGTTTGGGATTGATTCATGGTTTATGCTGGAACTCACTGGTGTGAGTGCTACTCCCACCCTAGCACAAGTAGCCTGCATCCAAATAAGGAATAGAAAGAGATTGGCTCTCTCTCTCATTGCATTGTTGTCTTCCACCACTGAATACTGCTGTCCTTCTGCCGTATGCCACTCTGCCTTGGAGCCAGCTGATTATAAACTGAAACCTCTAAATTGTGAGCTAAATAAACCTTTCTCCCTTTAACTTCGGGTGTTGAATGTTCTGTCTCAGCAATGGGAAAAGTAACCAAGAGAGTGTCAAAAGTGCTTACTGGTGCTCAACAACACAGCCAAATGTTTCCTCAAGGGGAACAAGGCACTGTAAGATTTCTTTTTCAATGTTGGTTTAAGTACCATAATATGAGTGATGCTTAATAGAGAGACATTAAAACTGTCTACCATTAGAGCTGAAAAGAACACAGTAACTACTATTGATGGTATTAATAACAATTTATAATGTGATACTTTTGCCATGAAACAAGGACAGGAACTCAATAAACCATGTCAGTTATTTGAGGTATATGTTAGGAATCTCAGAAAGATAAGGATATTTTTTATCTTTGTAATGTTGGCATTGCAAATGGCTTATGTGATCAGAGTAAGAGACAGGTTTTCAGAAGTGAAGGGAATTTGCCTGTTTTTGCAACATTTGCTTAGCTTGAGTGGTGAGCTATTTTTCTGTACTTCTCTGAAACATTCAGAATCATAATTGCAAAAATGTATCTTACTCAAATTAACTTCATTTCCCTCCTATTTTTTAATAATTAGGTTTTGAATAGCTAATGGCTCAGTATAGTTTGTCTCATGAAGTTTTAAAGGATTTTGACGGAATGTTGAACATCCCAGAATTAGCAAAATATTTGAAGAGAATAGGAAGTGTGGGCAGAGCATTATAGGCATTAATTTGAGAAGACACATTCATTATTGAAAAATATGAGAAGAAATGTCATTTATCATGCTGTGAAGACAAAGTTGGAGTGCCTAAACATATGAGTGTCTCCTCATTTCCATCATGAATAAAGGCAGCTGCAGTCCCTAGCACACTTTCCACAACCCAGGATGAGTCAGGGAGAATACTGAGGTGTTGACTGGGAACCGTTCATTGTCATCAATCAATCATGATTGTCTCAGAAGCTGAATCCCTGTAGAATGTTAACCCACAGTAGCTATAAAATGTATAGCGAAATCTCTTGATGAAGGGCAACATGACATATTAGCATAATGATCATCATGGCCTCCTAGTAATAAGTGGCATGGACAAACTTTCATCTAAATTTGTCAGCTTCAATGGGAAGAAGCCACCTAGTAGGGCAAACAGTTAAACACAGGAGAAAAGTAGGTAACCAACAGCAGGAAGATAACATGCCGACCATAACTCGATACATGTAAATTGCAACCATCAAGGTAAATGGACTCAACTCACAAATTAAAAGAAATGGATTGGCAGAGTGAGTTAGGAAACAAACTCCAACACTACATTGCATGCTTCTGGACATCAGGATGAAGCAGGGGCAGTGATCACTTTCATAGGCAGTCTGCACCTCAATCCAAAAACAATCAAATGAAATAAAGAAGGTCACCACATTCTACTCAGGGGGGATTCAAGAGGAGGAGACAGCAGTCATAAATATGCATGCACCAAGTATGGGAGCTCCGAGCTACCCAAGAAACATTGTGGTGGAAATGAAAAGTCTAACATTCAATACCACAGTATTAATCGCGGACCTCAGAACCACCTTATCTCAAAAAGATAGGTCAAACAGGCAAAAGTTACCAAAAACGTAGCAGTACTAAGCCAGACATTTGAACAAATGGACTTAGTGGGCATATACAGCATTCAGCCCAACATCTGAATGCTCATTCTTTTCAACTGCATATGACATTTTCCAAGACAGACTACATGCTGGTCCAAAGGCCATAATTAAGGATATGCAAGAAAACAGAAATTATCCCATTCATATTATCTGACCATGGTACAATAACACTGGAAATTAATGACAAAAGAAACCACAAAAAACCCATAAAAATATGGGAATTCCTCCTCAGCAATTAA
This sequence comes from Ctenomys sociabilis, assembly GCA_004027165.1. Lineage (NCBI taxonomy): Eukaryota > Metazoa > Chordata > Mammalia > Rodentia > Ctenomyidae > Ctenomys > Ctenomys sociabilis. Next base: position 117,626 of record PVKA01001856.1, on the reverse strand, counting down.
TGGGTTACAGATTAAATTGAAGAAGAAATTAAACAATGTCTACAAGCCAACAAAAGTTCAAGCACAACTTACTGGAATTTGTGGGATGCAATGAAAGCAGTTCTCAGAGGGAAATTTATAGTGGTGAACTAACAAATAAATACCATAACTCTGCACTTCAAATTTCTAGAAAAAGAGCAAACCAAACCCAAAGCCCAAAGATGAGAGCAAATTATAGATTAGAGCAGAAATTACTGCAATTGAGACAAAGAATTATTAAAGCAGAAAGCTGGTTCTTTGAAAATTAAATAAAATTGATAAACCCATAGCTAACCTCAACAAAAAGAGGAAAGAAAAATCTCAAACTCAAGTAAAAAGGAATGAAAATGGCAAAATTACTACATATCTTGTGGAAATTCAGAAGTTCATCAATAGCTACTTTGAAATCTTTACTCTCACAGAATTGAAGACACAGAAGAAATGGAGAGATTCCTAGAGAGGTACCAATTACCAATAATGAATCAAGACAAAATAAAAACTCTGAATAATCCAATGTCATTCTATAGTATTGAAAATATAATAAAAACCTTACCTACAAAGAAAGCCCAGGTCCTGATATATCAGAATTACAGCTGAATTCTATGAAATTTAGAGGAGATTTAATCCTTAAACTCCTCAAACTCTTCAATGAAATTGAAAAGGAAGCAATGCTCCCAAATCATTGCTGGAGGTAAGCATCATACTGATACCAAACCAGAGAAAGATTCAACCAAAAATGGGAGTTACAGGCCAGTCTCCCCCATGAACATAGATTCAGAAATTCTTAATAAATTATTAGCAAATGGAATACACAAAAATATCAAGAAGCTTATATGCCACAACCCAGTAGGATTCATCTGAGCAATGCAAGGATGGTTCAACATATGAAAATGTACAAATGTGATAAACAACATGATCATTTCAATAGATGCAGAAAAGGCTTTTCACAAAGTCCAACTCACTCGTGATAAAAGCCCTACAGAAAATTGAAATCGATGGTTTCTACCTCAATCTGATAAAAAGCTATCTATGACAATTTAACAGCCAATGTAACTCTAAATGGGAAAATCTGAAAGTTTTTACTCTCAAGTCAGGTACAAGATAAAGATGTCCTCTATCGACACTCTTATTCAATATAGTTCTGGATACAATATCTAGAGCCATTAGAGGGCTGGCCAAATAGCTTAACAGATCAAAATTCCTGCAAACAGGTGCAGGGGCCAGGGGCTTGATCCCAGGGCCTGCAGTGCTGGCCCCACTCCCGGGGTGCACTGAGATGGCAATTGAGACTGGATGTAGTGGTGCGTGTCTGTAATCCCAGAACTTGGGAGGCTGTAAACAGGAGAATCACTATGAGTTTGATCTAGTAGTGAGACCCTGAACAGCATATAGATCCTTCCCTAAAATGTAGAAAAAAATTAAAATAAAACATAGTAAAATAAAACATAGAGCCATTGAAAAAGAGAAAGAAATAAAAGGAACAAAAATTGGTGAAGAAGGACTTGGAAGATAGCTCAGTAGAGTAAGTGCTTTCCTGGCAAGCATAGGGTCCTGAGTTCAATACCTGGTACTACAAAAAAAGGTAGAAGACAGTTACAAAAATAGGTAAAGAAGTTAAACTATAATGATTTGAAAATGACATAATACTCTACTTGGAAGACTCAAAAAACTCCACCAAGAAGCCCCTAGAATTAATAAACACATTGAGCAGCATGGTAGGTTACAAAGTCAATACCCAAAAATCAATAGCGTTCTTCGCAGATAACAAACACAATGAGAGAAAAATTAGAGAAACAATACCCTTCACAGTAGCACATTAGGTATTAATCTAACAATGAAAATTATAGTACTCTGAAAAGAGATTAAAGAGTATTTCAGAACATGGAAAGGTATTCCTTGCTCCTGGATAAGAACAATATTGTGAGAATGGCCATACTCCCCAAATTGCTATACAGATTTAATGCAATCCTTATCAAAGTACCATCAACATACCTCATAGATCAAAAAAGAATTCCTAAAATTTATTTGGAATCAGAAAAGACCTGGGCAACAAAGGAAAGGCAGGAGGCATTACAATCCTTGACTTGAAATTATACTGCAAATCTACTATGATAAAATCATAGTGGTGCTGAAAAAAAACAGATCCAAGGATCAATGGAGAACATTAGAACATCCAGATACAACTGCAAACACACTCAGCCATCTTATCATTGACAAAGTAGCCATATGGTTCACTAGAAGAAGGATAGCCTCTCTAACAAATGGTGCTAGAAAAATTGGCTCTCCACATGCTGAAAACAAAAACTAGACCCAGGTGTATCACCTTGTACTAAACTAAAGTGAAGATGGATTAAAGATGTAAACATCAAAACAGAAACACAAAGTCTCCTGCAAAGTAAAATAGGTGGAAATCTTGAAAACATGGAGGTAGAAAGACAGTTCATGAACAAAATATCAAACTGCATGAGAAATATTTCAAAGAAGCAGCAACTTGGTGCTCTATTTATTGAGAAGTTTCTGTGCATCAAAATAAATTACCAACAGAGTGCAAAGGCAACGCAGAAAAGATCTTAACCAATTATCACTCAGACAAAAATAATCAGGGCTCCAACACTTAAGGACCCAAACCAATGAGCATCTGAAATGAATACTCAGTTTCTCAGAGGAAAAAATACAGGAGGCAGATAAATATCACAAAAAAATGTTCCACATCACTGGCCATTCAAGATATACAAATTTAAACAACATTGAGACACCAACCCACCGCAGAAAGAATAGCTACTGTAAAGAAATCAATGAATAACAAATGCTGGATTGGTTGTAGGGGGAAAGGAACACTTCTCTACTGTTGGTGGGAATATAGACTGCCACAACCACTACAGAAATCAGTGCACACCCTCTTCAAAAACTGGAAATCCCATTCAATCCAGCTATTCCCCTTCTGGGTATTTTCCCAAAAGAACTGAAAACATCATACCATAGTGATGTATGTGTGCCAGTATCTTGGAAACACCCAAAATGTCCGTCACCTGGAGAATGGTTTTAAAAAATATAGTATTTTTATAGCATGCAACATTACTCGGCTATAAAAAAGACAACTCGAAACCTTCTTAGATAAGTGGATGCAACTAGAGGCTACAGTCATAAGTAAAATAAATCAGACCTACATATGCAAATATGGTATTGTCTCCCTAGAGTAAGAACATGAGAGAAGGAATAAAATCTGAAAGGCATAACAGATATAGTAGATCAGAAATAAATGGAACTTAAGGATTAAACAAAGATGAGAAAACTGAAAAAAAGATAAGAAAAATGGAAGGGAACAAACATGCAAGTATATATACAGCATACCTGAGATGATTTTACTAATAATTTCAATCAGTTTTTTGAAAATAGCGCTTAATGTGTAGCTTTTCGCCTTGACTGTGCATGCTAATATTTTGATCTAAGCAACTACATCAAGGACAGCAATGTGAAATGCAAAAACCAAGCTTGAATAGCTGTCATCTTGATCTTCTGAATATGTTCAGTTTCTAATGTCATATCAATTATTACTCTACTCCCCTTAAAATAAATTTTAAGAAATGTAAAAAAAAGATAGAGAGAAGAAGAACAAAAAATAAATTCTCCTGAAAGCAAATGGTAGTATTCAATCATAGGTCCAGCCTTACATAGCTATATATGCTAATTTGGTGATAAAAGTAGATAGTATATCAACCATTGTAAATTAGCTATACTTCTCTTGAAAATCTGTAGCACATGTATTATTTTGTGCTGCTCTATTTTTGTCTTTCTTTCTGTTATTCATTTTTGCCCTTGTTTCATAGTCCTGAAAATAAAATTAAAAAAAAAAATTGTCATCCTTCAGTGGTGTCATCTAAACAAGTGCACCAGTCCTTCAATTTATTTTACTGACATTCTTGGGGCTATACAGTGTTTAAGCATCTTCAGGTGTTGTAATATGCATATTATATACACAGAATGATTATATGAATATAAGCCTTAAGAAGTATTTATTAAAAAGTTCCTGCATGCATGTGCAGGAGCTGGAGGTTTGGTCTCTGGGTTTGTGGTGCCGACCCTGTCTCAGGGACACACTGAGATGGAGACTGAGACTGGGCATGGTGGCACACACCTATAATCCCAACACTTGGGAGGCTGTAAACAGGAGAATCACTACAAGTCCAATCTAGTAGTGAAATCCTGTAGACCCTTCCCTAAAATACAAACCAAAATATTTGTATCTTTTGACTGAAGGTCTCATGTTAGATTGACTTATATACTTTACCATAACTAGCTCAACCAAGTAAAGGAGAAGCCAGACATTTGAGTTTAAAAATTTTTAAATGCCTATACGTCACATATGGAAACATTTCTCAGCTTTGCATCTTTGAAAACTTGCACACTTGGGAATCAGATTGGGTCTGCCCAACAAGACAGGCTTGCTTGTGTTCTATTATTGGCAAGTAGAGCTGTCTTCACTACTCATTCAGCAAGCATTATGTTGGGAATTAATAGTAAGGGTATGGGGAGGTTGGTCAGTGGTCTAAGCACCTGCCTAGCAAGCCCATTGATCTGAATTCTATGCTGATACCACATGACATGCCTCCCGCAGGAGTCAGCCAGGCATGGTGGAACATACCTGCAATCCCAGCTCTAGAGAGGCTGAGACAGGAGGATCACTATGAGTCTGACCAATGTAGAAAGACCTTGTTCCAAGTAAATAAAAAACAATCTTTAATTTAAATAAATAAATGCAATTAATTTCAAAAAACAGAGTTGTACTGTTTGTCCGAAGTATAAGATAAATTGGGGAGGAGACTAGAGACCAGGTAGAAGGGACTAATCAGTGTCAGGCTTTATAGACCCTCGGTATTTCTTGAACTATAAAATCCCTTTAGAAGGAATTGTTTGAACTTAACCAAACGAACAAGAGCAGTGCTTAAGGGAACTAGACATGTATATTTCTTTCTACAAAGTACGTCTTCCACAAACATTTTTCTCAACATACTTAAATCTTCTATTTCAGTGATAAATTAACTTCTAACTTTATCATATAAAATCTTCTGGCAGAGGAATAAATCTCTTTATATTTACCTTTCCTTGTGTTTTCTTTTCCATATATTTAGAGAAGACATACTCCTTTCTACTAACTCCATCCACCCTACTTCAACATACTTGATTCTTCCAGTTCTGATGAATCTTCCTCTGTTTTCTACTCTTGTGCACAACATCTTTAGTATACAAAATCATTCCAGATCAAAATATCTTTCTATACTTAAAGATTTCTTCCATATTCTCTTCTCTGTCCTGCTTACAATAGTATACCTTTAGTAATAACAAATATGGCAACTGCCACTTGGATTTCACAATTTCTTTTTATTTTTTTCTTCTATTCTCAGATCGTTACATTTTAAATTTAACTGGCTGCTAACAAATATGTGAACAACGTTGACAAAGTATTTTTTTGAGGGAATCAGGGATTGAGCTCAGGCTTTTGTGCTTGCCAGGGAAATACGGATTCCACTGAGTCATATCCCCAGCCAACAAAGTATCTTAATCTTTACTCAAAGTAGCAGAAAAGTAAATTAACCTGCAATTTCAGCCCAAGAATTTATAATGGATAGAGAGGGTGAACATTGATGAATAGAAAAGGAACCATATTGAGAGCTATTCAGAGAAACTGAGATAAAAGCACAGGCAATAGGAGGGAAAAGGAGGAACATGCATGCTGAAAATAAAATCAATCTGGAATAAGTGACTTAAAGATCAAGCAAAACACAAGAAAAGGACTTAATGAAACAGCCACCCAGACCCAGCCTGCCTGGATAATGGAAAATTACCACCTTTCTAGAAAATGAAGAGGAAATGGGAGGAGGAAGATGAGGAGGAGGAGGGAAAAGGAAATTAATGTACAAGAAAAAGATTAAGCATATTAATTAAACAAAAATACTAAATCATGTATATTATGTCATCTACAAATAATGGTAATGTTACTTTCTTCTTTCCTATCATTAATCCTTTCACTTCTTTCTCTTTTGTAATTGCTCTGGCTAATGTTTCCAGAACTATATTGAATGGAGTGGTGATGGTGGAAATCCTTGTCTTGTTCTTCCTTTCAAACTGAAGGCTTTCAGTTTTTATCCACTTAGCACGATGTTGTCTGTTCATGTATCATAAATGGCTTTCATCAGGTGAGGTAAAGACCATGCATTCCTATTTTCTGGAAGGTCTGTTGAATCATGAATGAGTGTCGGTTGGACTTTCTCAAAAGCTTTTTCTGCCTCTATTGAGATAATCACATGATTTTTGTCTTTAGCTCTGTTGATGACAGGATGTTGTCCACAGAAGACCCGAAAAATTCCACCAAGACACTTGTAGATTTACTAACCAAATTCAGTAGCATAGCAGGATACAGTCAGCACTCAAAAATCAATAGAATTTCTGAGCACAAACCACAATCACACTAAGATAGATATTAGCAAATCCACATCTTTCATAACAATATAGAAAAAATGAAATAATTACAAATCAATCTAACAAAGGAAGTCAGAGATTCATAAAGTGCAATTACAGCACAGTAAAAAAAAGAGAATTTCAAGAAATGAAAAAATTTCTTGCTCCTGAATAGGAAGAACCAGCATTGTGAAAATGGCCATACTCCCAAAACTGTTACATATGTTGAACTAAATGCTAATTAAAATACCATTACTGTACCTCGCAGACCTAGATAAAACATTCCTAAAATTCATCTGGAACCAGAACAGACCTAGAACAGCAAAAAAGGCAACAAAGGAAGGGAATGAGGCACACCAATCTGACCTGAGATTACAGTATAAAGGTACAAATAAAATCAGCATGGCACTAGCAAGAAAACAGACCAGAGGATCAATGGAACAGATTAAGAGATGTAGGCTCAACTACAAATACATTCAGTCAGCTTATCTTTTTTTTTTTTTTTTTTTTTTAAGAACCAGGGATTGAACTCAGTCCCTTGCACTTGCCAGAGAAGCACTTATTCCACTGAGCCATCTTCCCCGCCCCAGTCAACTTTCAATTTATCTTTGATGAAGGGGCTAAATACATTCACTGGAAGAAAAATAGCCTCTTTAACAAATGGTTCTGAAAAAGCTGGCTCTCCATATGCTGAAAACTAAAACTAGACTCATGTTTATCACCAAGTATTAAGCTAAAGTCAAAATGAATTATATGTCTAAACATTAAAGCTGTAACACTAAATCTACTGAAAGAGAATGTGGTAGATTTCTTGAGTACATGGGGGTAGGCAGAGTGTTCATGAACAAAAAACAAACTGCATGGGAAATAATTCAAAGATAAGCAACATCTTATTGAAAGGCTGTTGAATATGAAAATAAATCACCAAAAGAATAAAATAAAACCCACAAAATGAGAAAAATCTTACCATTAGTCATTTAAATAAAGGATTTCTATCCAGAATATTTAAAGAATTAAAAAAGACCTCCAAAATTCAAGGAGCCAACCCAAAAATGTGTATCTGAGATGAACAAACACTTCTCAGAGAATAAATACAAATGGCCAATAAGTATATGAAAAAGTGTCCAACAGCACGGTCATTTGAGAAATGCAAATTAAAACACACTGAGATTGCATTTTTCTCCAGAAAGAATGGCTACCATAAAGAGATCAACCAGTAACAAATTATGGAGAGGCTGTGGGGAAAAAGGAACCCTTTTCCACTGTTGCTGAGAATGTATATTAGTACAGCCTCCATGGAAACCAGTGTGGAAATTCCTAAAAAAAAAAAAAGTAGGATTAGAAGTTCTATGCAACCCAGCAACTCTTCTTCTGGGTATATTTCCAGAAGAATCGAAAGCATCATGCCACAATAATATATGTGCACCCATGTTTACAGCAGCACAATCTGTCATAACTAAATCTGGGAAACAATGTAAATGCCCATCAACTGAAGAACAGGTAAAAAAGATATGGTACTTTTATAGGGTGAAGTACTCCTCAGATATCAAAAAGATAAACTTGAGGATTTATAAGTAAATAGATACAACTAATATTCATAAATGAAATGTATCACACATTCCTGTGCAAAGATAATGCTGTATCTAATGTAAAAACCTGAAAGAGTAAACAAAATCTGAGCAGTACAATAGATTCTGTGAAATGAATGCATTCAAAGGGAAGGCACAACTCGGATGAGGAAAAGGACAAAAGAAAACAGAAAGGAAATTGAAACACTCATGCACACACCCAAGACAACTAGGGTAACTTTAGAACTGATTTCTCCTGGTCTCTTGAAAGGAGCCATTAATGGTTTTTTGTTTTTTTTTTCTGCCTTTTGTTTCTTTACAACTTTTTGGGACCAATTTTGCATGCTTCGACATCTGTTTCTTTTTATTTTTTATTTTATTGAAGTACAAATATCAATGAGACAGTTTTAAGACACCTTAACAAGGCAGATTCAATAAATTAATACATTGCAAGCTGTTTTCATAATGTTTTGGTATCGTACAAGGTGCATACATGATATTATACTTACAGACATTATTATAGCAGATGTCTCTTATCAGTAAATTAAGAGTGCAGCTGTTTGCATATCTTATTTTTTATAGCTGAATTATATCACAGACTAAATAATTAATACTTTCTACCTTGTTATCTTCCTAGTGGTTGTCCATAGTACTGGAAGCCAACATAATATCCTGTCCAACTACCATTAGCGCAAATCTTGCTTCTCATAGAATTATGTAGAAACACAGCGTATCTATCCCAACTGTACTGTCCATACACACACATCATGATTCTTCCTTTCTATACCCCTTCCTTTGTCTACACCTGTCAAAGATGGGCACTCTATTGTCATTCAACTAACTTAGGTGCTTGAACTTGATGACACAATCCAACACAGTCCAGCATTCCACAACAATAGTGAGAGTTATCTGAATAAGTTGTCGACCATAGCTGTTTACAGCTCAACTTATTATTATGGCCCCGTGTTGTATACCTCATTTTTATACTTTTCTCCTGGATGGTTAATAACCATATGTAATATAGCCTACATTGTTGAATTCTTATTATTTTGTTTAGTGAAATTCTGTATCATTTCTAATGTTTTGTTTTAGTATTTTTAAAAAATAAAAAAATAACCCAAATCAGATTGAAATCAAAAGTAAACTCATTGGTTATCTAAGATTTATCCCAAGGGGTCCTGAGTGAGTCTTGGTTCACTTTCGTACCAGCCAGGGCATAATCATTTCATGGCTGACTTCCTGTTTATATTGGGGTTGGAGGAGTTATAGTCCCCTTCCTTTTTTTTATAAGGTTCCCCCTCATTATCAAATTTGGAGGGACACTGATTGGCCCAGTGATATTCATTTTGGCATTTAGGACTTTTCTGTTCCGGTTTGGTCTTTGCACTGTGAATGACTAGTTTTACAGTCTGAGTGAGGCTGTCCTTGCCTCCATTAAAGGATTTCTGATGCTGCAGGCCAGCATCAAGTGCTTGTGCATTATGAATCTTAAGGGTGACATGAGTGGTTTGAGAAAAAGTGTGCAGCTTTACCTAGGTTTGAATCTCAGAGCCAGCATAGGGTCCTCCTTCCACAAGCATATCAACTTCAGTGAAAACTCTTGCATTTCGATTTTCAAGGGGGTGAGCAGTGGTGGCACCCCATTTTTGAAGCTGCACGTTAAACTGAGCAGTAGTCCGCACTACGTCCATAAGGACCCTCCAGCTCCGGAAGGTGGCTCATAGTTACATCCTTCTGACTCAGCAATTTCTTTTATAAATGAGGTCCATGGACCTTCATCAGAAATGCTCCTTTAAGATTCTTTGAGTAGAGAATCAGGCACACATTCATGTTGGAAGCCCTGACTTTTGGCAGGCGTGTGCTTCTTTCCTGTCTGTTTTCTTTCCTTCATCTTATAATTGGAGGACTGAAAACCTAAAGAAAGCAGTTCAGCCAGGGATGGATGAGATGTCAATGGGGCTTCAGAATGGGGTGGAAAAGGAGCAGGTAGGCTTTTAATGTGTTCTTTTCCCTTGGAAGGGATTAAACAGAAACTCTGTAAAGATGCCATGTAGCCAGGTGCACGATGCTTATGGGAGTGAAAGCTGTCTAAATTTTTGTTCCACATGTCCTCAGTCTTTCACCTTTAAACTTCTCTCCAGTGAGACCCAAGGGCATTGTGAAAAGATAAAGGTCCAAAAGTATTGGTTCAGAAGCAGTAGATTCTGATGCCTTTAAATAGACCTTGTAACCATTGCTTAAAGCTTTTTCCTCTTTAGATAATTTTCACACATATTGTAGGCAAAGAAGAAATGAAAGTAAAAAAGCAAAATGAAAAACAAATTGCCACTGCTCATTTACAAATTGGACAGGCAGAAACCTTTGGGCTGGTAGGTCCGACCTTTGCCCTCACTGTGAGCATTCTGGGCTAAGCGGTGGCCTTCTCTGGCCCCCAGCAGGGTGAAGAGCCAGAGGCACAGTGGTTCCCGTTCCAGGCCTTGCCAGGCCCCTGTGCCGCTGATCTGCAGCAGAAGGTCCTTCCTCAGGTGGGAGCATCAAATGCCCCTGGTGACTTGAGGACAAGGGGTCAGCTTGCAGACCCCCACGAAGAGGGTCAGAGGGGCTTTTAAAAGCAGAATAGCCATGTCAGGGGGACTCCAAGGAGAGGCATGAGGACAGCACTTGTGCTCCTATTTCGAAAATTAGTGCATTAAAAAGAGTAAATGAAGCTCAGTTTGGGCCAGAGACTGTCTCAAGGCTGGACAGATTTCATGTGGAAGCTGACTGGCCAGGTCCAGATACAGCTCCCGGCTGATCCCACCCTCTCAGAAGGAATCACTCTGCAGGAGAGGGCCTGCTTTGCCCCCAGCATGTCCCGTTATTCCGCAGCCACATCCCCTGCAAGTACATACGTAGTTACTGCCTTCACAAGGCCCTGGCTCTATGCCCAGGAAAAATGTATTTTCAAAGACCAGATATTAATGTTCATGATAGACACTTAAATGGAAAATGCAAGTGTAAATTTGAAAGAAACACTAGAGTATATATAAGGAATGGAATTCAAAGATGTACACTGGATGAGAAAGAATAGGTCTAGTGAGAGTGTCCTATAGTAACTGTCCTAGGAAACAAGTTAGATACCAAAATATATTGAGGTTCTTTTGACAGTTAATTTCAGTGTAAGAGTGAGCAGGACATGACCAATTGTGGCAAAATCTGTGATGAGAAACCAAATGATTAGCATGGGACACTTAGTCCAAACCAGTATTAATTCCATAATTCTAGCACGTTTAGGCACATCTGCGCCCAATGACGGAGCTTGAGCATGACAGCGGTCTCCCAAGGTCCCACCATTGAACGCCTTCATGCGGCTTTGATAAGAAAAGCGATGCTCAAAGCATCACAGTGATGAAATTCCTAAAGGAACATCCTTGAGAAGGCAACCCTCAGGGAAGAGGGTCGTGCCATGCTCACGTGCCAGCCCCATGCGAGTTCCCTGTGCACCACTTTGGCTAGCTCGTCAGACTCTTGCCGACCTCCTGGCATGATAAGAAATAATTTGTTAGAGCTCTACATGAGCTGATGTAAGTACAAGAGCAACTTTAAAGTTAGGACTTGGTGCATTTAATAAGATCAACTTGCCTGGCAAGTGCAAGGTCCTGAAGTCAGTCCCCGGTACTGCATGCCGTTCCAGCCCCAGAACCCTGGGTGCAGTGAGCCAGAGACTGAGTCTGGGCATGGTGGTGCACACCTGTAATTCCAGCACTGGGGAGGCAGAGACAAGAGGCTCACCATGAGTGTGAACTGTATGGCAAGAGAGTGAAGCCCTGCACTCTGTTGACACGTACATCATGTCCCCAGGGTGCAGACTGTGTGGTGAAAAAGTGTAAGGGCAATAGGAGGCAAGGGGTAGATGCCTGGCAAAGGGACAGGAGACCAGGAGATGACAGGAAAGCAGGGGGAAAGGGATGGAGGCATGCCATGCTCACGTGCCAGCCCTGTGCGAGTTCCCTGTGCACCACTTTGGCTAGCTCGTCAGACTCTCACCGACCTCCTGGCATGATAAGAAATAATTTGTTAGAGCTCTACATGGGCTGATGTAAGTACAAGAGCAACTTTAAAGTTAGGACTTGGTGCATTTAATAAGATCAAAAAAGAAATCCATGGTATAAAAGGTCAGTTGAATTCTGTAACTGCAAATGGCTCTGGTAGATGTTAAGATTTTTATCTTGACTGCCCAACCCAAAAGATAATCCATAGCATGCTTATGATTTAACTACCTTTACTTAATTATTTCTGGTCATTAAGTTAATACACAAATTATAATTGCTGAATCTCAGTATGAAAACTATCAACTTGATTACATTTTATGAATAATTAATCTTTATTTTAATACAAAATACACAGAGAAAATTGCACAGGGCTATGGCTTGTTTAAACATATCATAACTTAATATCTTTTTTGCACAGAAACTTAAGTTTTATATTTTACAGGAGTTTGTGTAAATCATTAGTCATGAGAAAATGGTTGTGTACAGTGAGAAGGAGATTTCAGAATTATGCTTCACAGGCTAGGAATATGGCTCAACAGCACAGTGCTCACCTGGTAAAGGCAAAGTCTTGAGTTTAATTCCCAATATCATAAATAAGTAAATGAATTTAAAAGAAGAAATGTGCTGCACATTTTCTAATAATTTCAGTAATTGAGATATTTTCTTGTGGCTAAAATACACTTCTAAATCTATACCTTCTATTAAGTTCACTTCAGTTATGTGAAGCTATATTTTATTTCCCCCAAATAGATATATTTTGATAATCTACATTCTCCATAGAAATTATAAAAAAATCTTCCTCAATAATATTTAAATTTCAGGGCTGCGGAGATAGCTTGGCAGTCTAAGTACTTGCCTGGCAAGTGCAAGGTCCTGAAGTCAGTCCCCGGTACTGCATGCCGTTCCAGCCCCAGAACCCTGGGTGCAGTGAGCCAGAGACTGAGTCTGGGCATGGTGGTGCACTCCTGTATTTCCAGCACTGGGGAGGCAGAGACAAGAGGCTCACCATGAGTGTGAACTGTATGGCAAACCTGCACCAAACAAATGAAAAAAATAATAGCTTTTAAAAATGATAAATTTCAATTAAATATTGTTCATTTTCAAAGTAAATACAAAGGAAGACGTGAGTATGGTAAGTCCATATTGAAATGAAAATTCTTCAAAAGAACTTAATTGTATTAGAGGTATATTCTTAGGAGGCTAAAATAACACTGCAGAGAAGAAGGCTGTGGCAATATGTAAATTCAAAGTTGCAATCAAGCTCTTGAAAATTTATAAAAAGTATTTTGCAAAGTTTAAAAATATTCATATTTATAAAAGATTTATAAAAATCATTGTTTAAATATTTTAAATTTATGGAGCATTACACATTAGTATACACTTCTAGTGAATTAACTACTACAGATTTTCATTATACTGAAAATACATTTAAAAAGGATAATATAAAATTTCTCAAAATGCTCAAATCCAGTAGAATACCTTCTTAAACTGAAAATTTTTAGGGCCAGCTAAGTAGCTCAGTGGATTAAAGTGCCTGCAAGCCCATGCAGGGGCCGGGGCTAGAGCAGGGGCCTGCCATGGTGGAGCACACCTGTAATCCCAGCTCTTGAGAGGCAGTAACCAGGTGGATCAATACGTCCAATCTAGTAGTGAGACCTTGGACACCCTGTAGACCCTTCCCTAAAAATACAGAAAAAATATCTGCAATTTTTTTCATGATACATATGGCAAGAAACAGGCTTCAGCATCTCTAGAAGAATGGTAAACTAATGCATTGTGAAATATTCACAGGGCAGAATATTGTATAACAAAATAATTTTTTATATAACAAAATAATTAAGTGTGATAAATCATTGAAAATTAAAATTATTCACATTCATATAGGTGAGTCTATTGATTTAATTTGGAATAAAATATTGCAAAATATTGCTTAGTTTTGTTATTAATTTTATATAGTTAAACACTACAAATGTGAAAAAGAAATCAATTTTTACATTTAGCAAAATCATGTAAACAAAAAGCTTGCTTACTGTACGCCTGACAAACCTCTCTTTACGAAGCCAGATTGTGGCTAATATAGACTGCAGGACAAAGCGTCGCACTCGCTGTGCCTCAGCTCTGAGCGCAGCCGAGCAGTGCGCAGACGGCGCTATCCGTCAGGCACGCACTGCGGCTGACTCCTGTGATGGAAGTCTGGGGGCAGTGGGAATCGGGTTGATAGAGAAAAGTAAATTTTGTACTCAGAATCCTGCTTGCTGATCTTCCTCAATCCCGCCCACACCCGCCCAGCCATAGTGACCGCACTGAGACAGTGGGGGCCACACCAGCGGCCTCCTGGATCCCGCCCCAAGCCCTCCGAGTTTGTGGGAATTTGCACGACTCGCCTGACTTCCCAGATCAGTGAGTGTGTGGTGAGTCTGAGGGAGAGCCTTTGGCTTCTTCCCGAGCATGCTACCGGGATCCCGCCCCCAAACCCCCAAGAGAGCAACAGACCTGAGACCTCAGGGCCCACTCACCAGCAACTCCCCGGATCCCCTGCCCCAAAGCCTCCAGAGGGAGTAGGAATTTCCCCTACTCCCTGGGCATCAAAGTTCGGTGAGTGTGTGGTGAGTCTGAGGGAGAGCCTTTGGCTTCTCCCTGCACGCTCTGCACCATCCAGAGCCTCAGGCCCCAAAACATCCTAGCCAGAGACTTACCTGAGACACCCCAGATAGACCTACCTGGCAACTCCCCGCAGCCACTGTCCTCAAGCTAGATGTAGTCCTAGCTACCATTTTACTATTAAAATGTAACATTTAATTCACCAAAAATGGCAACATAAAATAAATTAAAGGAATGATTTATTAGCACAGGATGATGAATAACCCGATTCTGTGAATACCAGAACCAAGCTCAGGACCTTGAGCTTGCCAGCTGACACTGGCCCACTGAGCTCTGTTCCCAGCAGTAATCTAGTTCTGCCTCTGATGGTCAGTATTTAAAAATCTACCACACAGAGAGGAAAACTGTGAAAAAGAAAAATAGCAGAGAAATCGTTTGACCCAATAATGCTACAGGACCAAATATTACATTTCATGAAGTTATTTTTTCAATGAATTTTTAAAATTAAATGAATAAAATTAAATTATAAATCAGCAACATCCAACAGAAATAAAAGGTCGGAGAGCTAAAGCAACAAAAATAATTAAGATTTTTAAACAAAAACTCAAAGCGTTCATGAAAAGTAATCCAAAACACAGTATAGCATAAGAGTGATTGAGAACACAATGATCACAAGAATGTGTTGTAACCAACACAAGAACAGCACAACCAGAGTTACAGACAGATCACTGAGGTAAGTAGAAGTATTTCCCTCTTCTAGAGCAATTTCAGTCCTCCTGGAAGGTCCAATCTTCCCAGGTAACAAGTGAAGTCACGGGATGAGGAAAAGAGCAGGAAGAAACATGGGGCACATTTTTTTTAATTACTTACTTTTGCTATTCCAAGTCCTCAGTTATTTAACCAAATCTCAAATGACATAGATTTTGTCTTAATGTATGTTTCAATATAACCTTATAGCTGTAATTAAACCTCTCAAGCAGTTTCAGCCATGGCTGTGTAAGCTGAACATGTTCCATTCAGTCTGCTGAGAGGACTTAAAAGCTGATCTTCTTTTGAATAGAGTGATAGCTTCTGGAGGGCGGGAGGATGCAGGGGGGGAGAGGTGTGCCTGCTTGGGTCAGTGTGCCTTGGGTTACAGACAAACAGGGCAAGGATTCCTCTGTGTGTTAGCACAAGACGGTGACTATGGGTAATAGTTATGTACTGTGCACTTCAAATGTTTAGATGCCACAATTTTCCAAATAGAAATTATAAATGCTTGAAGAACAAAATGTTTAAACTAATTTTAACATGGCATAATAAAACAATAATCAAAATTAATATGGCATCTCACATATACTGCAATTTTTATGCATCATATGTAAGTACAATTTTAAAATTAACAAAAACACACAGAAAATACTGTTTAAGTTCACTTCAGTCATCGCAGAATTAGCGCCTATGAATGCCACAATGCTCTGGATCTCCAAGCGGACTCTTCTGCCGCTCTGGGCTTGCCTCGTCCACTTGAATAACCACATGAGCTAATTCCTTTCTTACATTAATGTGTGTCATTCATTGCTGCTGACTCTGCCGTAGCCCAAGGGATACAGAAGGCTGAGCAGCACAATAACCAAATGTATATTTGTATCTCAAAGTGTGGGAACCCAGACAACAGTAATGTACCAAAACTTGAATGTACAAAACTGGTAAACATCAGGGCAATGACCTTAACTGGGAGCAAATGACACCTATGGCCCAAGTGAAAGGTGTCATCAGGTGTGGGAAAGAAGCTAGTTACAAGAAATGAAAATAGCACAAATCTTTAAATCACATGGAACGTTACAGTAGAAAAATAAGTTCAAAATAAAATATGCACAATATTTGTTTTTGCAGTTTCAAAACTGATTAATAGGACAGTTTCAATAATTAATGCATTGTGCATTGTTGTCTTCTTAGTGGTTATCCATAGTACAAGAAGCAGACAGGATATCCTGTCCAGACACCATTAGTACAAATCTTTCTACTCATTGAATTAAGCGAGATTAGCTGTATATTTATCCTAACTATTCTGTATATACAAATACAAAATGGTCCTTCTTTTGTAATCTTTCTTTTTGTTTATGCACAATTTAAAAAGACTGTGTAGGATTTACTTCTTATTCCCATGAAAAATCATGTGCTTTGATGTACGAAATAACATATAGAAAGCAAAACAATTAAAGAATTCAGGTGAACACAGACTGTATATCTGGAATAATATGTTTTTCCATACAGATAGATAATTTCAGTCTTAGGAGGGATACGGGACATGTTGGAGAACACTATCTGAAAACATACTAATGAAATTTTCCAAAATTCAATGATATTTAAAGCTCTCACACCCATCCTGGGTAGCAGGGTTCATGTAACATTGACTTCTCAAGGACCTGCTCCACAACAAATTGTTAAGTCTATCCGGGCGTGGTGGTGCATGCCTGTAATCCCAGCACTCGGGAGGCTGAGGCAGGAGGATTGTTGTGAGTTCGAGACCAGCCTGAGCTACAAAGTGAGCTCAAGGCCAGCGTGAACTGCATAGTGAGGCCCTGTCTCAAAAAGACAAAAACAAAAAACAAAAAACAAAACAAAAAAAAATTGTTAAGTCTAAATATTTCTACTAGGAATATCGAAAGTATATAAAGCAATGTTTCAACCTTCCTAAGTTAGGTAAGAATAAACTAAATACAAAAATAAGTAGAATGAAGGAAGCAATAAACATAACACAAAAATGAAATGTAAAAAAGTGCACTAATAGTGAGAGAACTGACTTTTGAACAAGCTTACCCTGATGAACCTATAACTAAAGTACTGATTAAGTTCTTGAACAGAGCTCAGTGAGAAGTGGGGGTTGCACACTGTATGTGTCATAGATAATAAAGGTTAGACTCATAAAGTATGCCTTTGAAAAGAAATAAAAAAATATGGAAGACATGAAAAGAAACACTTTAAATAGACTTGCTTCTCATTAAAAAATGAACTCATTACATGCTCACTGTAGTCAGAAGAACCATTCCTGGCTATAAGCAAGCATAACGTGGCAGATTTTCTATTCTGCTTTGAACAACTAAAAGTCCCATAAGATTTGTAGAGTGCAGGGTGCAGTCCCAGGACCACAGCTGCCCAGAGACTTGCAGGTGGACAGAGATAAGGCAAAGGCCATACCCGCTTTGGAGGAGCATGCTCTTTTGCAGAGAAAAATTTGATCGCTGTTTTTATTGTGTTGAAGAGTGAGATCAAAGAACAATGCGAGCAATCAGAGGACAATAGCTAGAATTTATAGGGTGGAAAGAAGAACAGAAAAATCTCTCAGGAAAGAACCCTAGACAAAGACACCAGCAATGTTCCATTGGGCTATCCCACCTCACAAACCAAGGAATGCCCCCTGGATGAGAAGCTAAGACCAAGAGGACTTCGTGGTGGTGCCCATCAGGCACAGGCCCAGACAGCGTGAGAGGTGGGAGCCCTGGAGCCGTAGAACAGAGATTTCTCTGAGCTCACCATACAACATTTAAAAATATGTTTCAAAAAGTTTAGAAGCCTTCTTTTATCTCTAGGGCATATGTTACAACACACCCAGTAGATGCTCCGATTCACAGGCAGCACACGCTCTACATATGCTGACATTTCTATATGTGCATATGTCAAAGTTCAACGTATAAATGAAGGAGCACCATGACAGCCTTCACACTACAGGGTAGGGAAGCAGTGTGAGGATTCTGCCAAACACTAAGTGCATTTATCCCACTTACGCATTCCAGAACAGGAGAAATGCCGACTGTCCTCCTGTGAGCCAGACCTCCGCCAAAACTCCATTCATCACCTGACCTCCACAAGTATTAGAGTGCTGCAGTAGTGTTCTGGATTCCTGGGCTCAGCATTAGCTCAGAACCATGGCCAGTAGGCCTCAAGATGTCTGATAGCCTCCCTTCCACCAGTATACAATTTCTCCAGCAAAAGGCCTCATGTCCCTCTGGGAAGGATGGGAGAAACACTGACCTGTACACTTTTGGTGGTGCTCGAGGTTCCTTCTCCAAGAGGATCCAGCCTCCTGATCATTCCAGGGTTCTGAGTCCATAATCTGCTCACCTGCAGGAGCTGATTGAGGGGCTATGATTCCCTGTGGCTTTGATTCGAAGCAGGTCTCCATTCATTTGCCTTTACATTTTTCTGATTATATAAATCTAGGAAATGCTTGAGATTTCCCAATTATTTCACATGTGGGAGCACCACGGCCAGTCAGCCAACATTTAAACATGTGAGGCTTTTCTAATCGCCTCTCTGCTTTGCTATCCACGGAGATGGGAGGACACACATCCCGCCTTTGGGATTGAGTGCTGCCATTGGACCCTGCTCTGCGATCCCCAAACCATTTACCCTTCAGCGTCCCGGCTGAGTTGCTACAGACCCCACTGAGGGTCTGACACAGGCACAGGAGCAGCACGGGGCTCCTCAGCGCCGCTACACTCCCCCCCAGGTCTGACTTGCAAGGTGTTCGGGAAGGGATGTTTGCCAGATCACCTAAGTGATCAGGTTCAGCGTGACAACCTGACTCGGCCCTCCCCTTTGCCTGAGCCTCAGGCTGCCCTTGTCAGCAGTCAGCAGTAGATTACCAGGCCCCCTGATTCATTCCCAGAGGACCACCTTGTGACTTGTATTTCTGCCGAGGAGCCAAGTCGACTATGGACACTTTTGCTTAACCCCACGAGCTACAACATTAAATTCAGAATCTCTGTTTATCAGACCCACAGCGGCAGACTCAGCCTGATCTAGGTGTGTGTTTTTTCCCACCACGACATAACAGAGCAGTGAAACACGGGCCTCTCTGCTTAGAAGAAATAATACAGGAGGTTCTTTGGGAACACAGTGGACCCGTCTTGGGTCTCACTGCGCCTCACGCTCCTCCAGTTAGGAGTTCCCATGCTCTGCTGGTCAGCACCCTCACCGTGACTTCAGAAGCCTGTGCGGGACAAGTGCCATGTTTACATCAGAGTTCAGCCAACCGAACCTCAGGGCTGCAACCAAAATGGTGTCTCTGCAACCATTTTTCTTTTCTTTTCTCTTTTTTTACATATCTTGTTCTAAATTTTATATTGTTTATCTTTATTTTTATTTGAAAAAAGTAAAATAATTCCCCAGAAAGCAAAATAAAAACAAAACTCAGTTTCATTGTTATTGTTATGTTTAGCTTTTTAAGAAAGAAAAAAACAACTGAACATGGGGAAAGGAGAAAAGAAGCAATCCAGAAAAAAAAAAAAAAAATATATATATATATATATGTATATATAGCTAAGATAATTGTACTACTAATTTCTATTGGCTTATTGAAAGGAACAGTTAATGAGTTAATGCTTCATTGCTCCATCAGTCCTGTGTGCCTATATGTGGTAAGCTGAACTTTGAAGACAACACTGTATGATATAATAATCAGTGTTAATGTCCTATCATCCTATCTTGAAATTTTGTCTCTGTGCTCTCAATCTTGAAGCTAAAGAAGAGATTCCCCTTGGAGTACATTTAGAAACTTAGATTATTTATGTGTGTGTGGAGCTGAGAATTTGAATCTTAGAAATCCTGATTTTCCGTTATAAGATTTTCCCCCCACTCAGAAGACTTCAGGCTTCTAATGCACACTTTAAGCTTGTTTTCCTTTCCAATGTGACCACAGAGGCCAAGAGCAGGCAGCCAGCACCACCGCTTTTCCCCCTCTGCATAAACATTCAGAAGCATTATGCCTGGAGTCACTAGCTTCCTTGCCTCTCAGAAGTGCTGAGCTTGGATAATCAAGTGGTCACTTGAAATGGCTCATACCAAGGACTATCAGTACATACCCCAGAATTAGAAAGAGAGAGCATGGCACCTGTAGGTCTCATCAAGCTGCAGAGTGCCTACTCCAGGGACAATGAAGCCATAAAGGAATTTCACCTTTACAATTCTATTCTCTAGAGCTGCTCCTGGTACTGAAATCTATTGGTCGGCTCTCACTAGAGAAACGGACCCTCAAGCAGAGGAAATTACAAGATTGATTTACAGCAGCTGCCTACAGACTCAGCCGTGGAAGCGTGGGACAGGTCAGACTGTGTGCTGGAGACCTGAAGAGCACAGCTGAAGGCATGGTGCTCCCGCGCTGTCCCGTGGAGACTGAGGGTCTGCACTGGAAGCCAAGAAAGGGTGCTCAAGGCAAAGAGCATCGCTGAAGGAACCTAAGAGGCCTTCCTTCTTCCTTGCCTTTCTCTTCTGTTCAGGTGACAAGCTTCTTTGCTGTGGCTCCCATCCAGGGTGTGGCATCTGTCTTCAGTACTCCCTTCTGCCACTCCCAGGGCCATGTTTATCAATTCTGATGGGCACTTCTCACTCAAACGGAAATAGTCAGTTAGCCATCATTCTGCTAACAGAACCATCATAAAGCATATTGTAATAAGTTATTTCCTGTGTTTTCCAACTGGTGCTTGGTGTTCTTTTAATTTTAATTTTTATTTTATTGAGAAACAAATAGCAAAGAGACAGTATCGAAACTGATTAATATGACAGTTTCAATAATTAATACATTATACATTGTTATCTTCTTAGTGGGTCTTGTAGTTTCCTGTGTTTGAAGCCCTTACATTATCCACAGTACAAGAAGCAGACAGGATATCCTGTCCAAACACTATTAGTACAAATCTTTCTACTCATTGAATTAAGCAAAAGTAGCTGTATATCTATCCTAACTATTCTGTATATACAAATACAGAACGGTCCTTCATTTGTATTTCCTTTTTTGTTTAGTCTTGTCAGAGAAGGGCATTCCATTGGCATCTAAATACTATAGGTGTGTGAATTCAGCAAAACAATCCAACACAGTCCAGCCGTCTGTAATAGTAGTGGGTATATAAAAAGAATTGTAACTTTTGTATCTGATAAGGTCAGTCAGGTACCCTCAGGATTTATCCTGTAACCCTGTACACAGTTTATAGATCCTTTGCCAGTGTCAGCCATGTGGATTAGTCACAGCCATTGCTTGACCAATTTGCTCTCTGTGAAAACCTGAGAGAATGTTTTCTCTCCATGTGACTCTTAAATTAAGGGTAATAAATGAAAAAGACAGAAAAAAAAAGTCACAGGACTGTCCTTCTACAGTGCTGTATATAGTTAGATTTCTAAATTTCTATGACAAAAGTATGAAGTGTTTATTTCTATTTTTTAATTATTTTTTTTTCTTCATATTCTGTAGGGACTTAAAGTTTAACATGTCAATACTTGATGGAAAATACCTGTTCCATGTTATGCCAAAGATGATTGATACTTATAGTGAGGGTAAACTGAACTGCTTATTTTCAGGGTAATAATAAGCTTCTTTTCTAGAGGGTTAGCTACCTAAGTTTGCAGATCAAAAATTGGAGAAATGGAAAGTCTGCAAGTTCAGCCTACATTTTGACCCGAGGCTTTCAAGGTCAGTGAAGACTCAGGACATAGGAGAACCTGGACTGCAACATCATGTAACTTAGTGGTACCCTAAATTTTCTGATCAAGGAGATTAGGGGGCCATGTAGGAAAGTGACTGATGATGTAGAGTGTGCCTACGGTGAGTCACATGGAGAGTAACCACGTGTTATGGTTGACACATCATGGCAGTTTAAGAAGCTCTAACACCTAAGCGCCTCAGCAGGGGCCAAGAGCCTCACTGTGTAAACATCCTGAACCTGTGCAGAGCACAGCGAGAGGGTGGAGGGGTCACCATCCTGGCACAGCCGGCACACGTGAGAGGGAGACCCGATGAGCTGAGTGCTGGTTCTTTGGAATAGCCCCAGGCTCCTCCTTCAGCTTGACGGCAGGCTCCTGGTGTGGCTTCCACCTGGGACCTTTCGGCGCTCCAGTGCAGACTCTTGGCTTCAGTCATAGATCCTGCCGCCTTCCACAGCAGACCCATCGGCCTCCTGGACACTGCAGAGAGCCCCAGACCTGGGGCTGTACCTGGCGCTGCCAGTGTGCCGGCGCCCTCTGCACGCTGCCTCATAAGATCCTGGTGACTTTCGGAAGCCAATCTCGTGGCCGCTGAGTCTGCGCCCACGCTGTGGTCTCCCAAGTCCTGATGGTACCAATGAGCTTTTTAAAAATTATTTTTATATTTAATTAATTTATTTACTTTTGGCTGAACTGGGGATTGATCTCAGGTCCTTTTCCTTGCCAGGGAATTTAAAAATTATTTTTAGATTTAATTAATTTATTTACTTTTGGCTGAACTGGGGATTGATCTCAGGCCCTTTTCCTTGCCAGGGAATCGTTTATTAGCTGAGCCATCTCCTAGACCCTTATTTTTTTGTTTATGAGACAGGGTCTTGGTCTGTAGCTCAAGCTGACCTTGTGCTCACTTTGTAGCCCAGGCTGATCTCACTCGACATCCTCCTGGCCCGGCCTCGGTAATGCTGGAATTGCGGGTTGGCTTCTGGCTTTGTCCCTTCTGCCATCTCTGATCAGCACTGAGAGGACAGCCCATCTCCCACACAAGCCCCAGCCCAGTCCAGCAGATCCCTTGCCTGGCTGCTTTCTCACCAGAGGCATGCGTCTCTGCCACAATCCCCCCATGCTGGGCAACCAAAGCTTTCTGCACTTCTGTCCCACACTTCAGCAGTTCCTCACGCATCTGTGTGTCTTGAGTCATGTCTGTTTCCCTTGTAAGTCCTGATACTTGATATACAGCAGAAGCTGCAGAAAGGGGCCTGTAGATGAAGGGAAGCTGCTCTCGCCCACTCAGGGACATTGGAGAATTTGATCAAGGTTTAAATTGAAACTGAGAGGGCCTGGGAGATGGCCCTCAAGCACTTGCCTGGAAAGCGCAAGGTCTTGACTTCAATCCTGGGTACCGCAAAAAAAAAAAAAAAAAAAAAAAAAGACGAGCTCCAAAATAAAACTGAGAGCCCACAACATAAAACTTCAATATCGCTAATTTTAGCAAATACTATAAGGTATTCAAAGTACAAAACAGTGCTGAGAATGACGAGAACTAATGTTTTAGGTTTTGTTTCTGGTTTTTAGTTTGTTTGTGTGTGTGTGTGTGTGTGTGTGTGTGTGTGTGTGTGTGTGTGTGTGTGTTTTCCTTCGGAACTGAGGATTGAACTCACAACTTCCTTGTACTTGCTAGGGAAGTGCTTGTTCTACTGAGCCAGCTCCCTGGTCTGAGAACTAAAGTTGTAAAGGACATAAATGTAAAATTAGGACATAAAGTGGCTGCAAGTGTTTATGACTGTGCTATGTGGGTCTAAAAGGAATCAGAAAAGGAGAACAAGTCAAAGCGAAAAGGGAAATAGAGATAGACACTGCACAGCCCCGCTGAGGCCCAGGGAGCCCAAGCTGAAGCCCAGTCCAGCAGCTTAACGAAACAGTGAGTCCTGTCTTACAACAAAAATTAAAACCAGGTCGAGGATATAACTCGGAGCAAATGCCCTGGGAGCAGTTCCCAATACCAGAAAGAAAAGATAAACTGAAACTTAATTTCTAGAGATAAAAATACACTGTTCAAAACAGGAAACAAATTCACTAAGTAGAGTTAACAGTTTATTTGGGAATGCTAAATTCACAGCAATACAAACCATCCAAAATGAGACACAGAAAGTAAGGCGACTAGAGAAAATCCACTGTACCTCGGTGGTCTTTATGCATATTGCCAAAACCCGACACACTGCGAGGTGGGGTTTCGAGGGGTAGGCAAGAGGACTGCAGCAAAAATGTTTTCAGAAACAATAATTAGAATGTTGTAATATTAATAAAAACCTGTAAGATCTATGAGTTCAAAAACTTCAGTCAAACACAAGCAGACCAAGCACACATCATCGAAAAGCATGGTCAATTTATTTCAAAGAAAATGTTAGAAAAAAACATCATAAGGGCATGGGGGGAGATCTTGCAAGAGTGTGAAGGTAGCAAAGAGCACAGACTCCTCATGCGACACGATGCAGGTTGCAAGATGAACGGCTACAGAACTGCATTGCTGAAGAAAATTGAACAGTAATTAGAAGAAAACTAAGGTCTAAACTCATCATCACACTCCTGTCTCCAAATACACAAAATCCTGTGATTGCAGATCTATTTCAAATATGCAATAAAGTGCATTTTATATGCCCTGCACTACAAGAAATGGCAAAGGATGTTAACTCATTCAAGCAGAAGAAAGTAACAGGTGGATTATTCTAACTGAACAATGAATGGAAAACAATAGAAATGGTAAACATATAGGCTTGCTTAACAGATATTTTTGTCAAATGTAATATTTTAGTTACACATTAGAGAAAATATAAAATTTTTTTTGTTCTATAAATTTTAAATTGCATGACTAAAACACAGAGGCTGAAAGTAAAAAATAATGTTTTCACTTCCTTTAACTAAATGTGCGACTGCATAATATTTTAAGAGGAGACTGTAGCAATATTGTAAAAAAAAAAGGAGGGGAATCGTATTCCTCCTCCATAGAGGAGAACAATGGAGTACTAACGGAAGATAAAGCTCATCAAAAACACATGCCAGGAGTTGGGAGATGGCTCAGTAGTATAAGCGCTTCCCTGGCAAGCACAAGGGACTGAGTTCAATTCCTGGTTCCACAAAAAAAAAAAAAAAAAAGAAAGAAAGAAAAGGAAAAAAAAGAAAATCACAGAGCTTAAAAATGTATTACCAGAAATTCATTAAACAAATTTAAAAATGCATTGTTTATTAGAATATTTTGATATTGTTTTCTTGAGAGATAGAAAAACACACTAAAATGATAATAAGGCTCAGTTGACAGCATAAGCCTATTGCTCTTACTAGGGAGACTGAGGCAGGAAATTCTCTGGGAGCTGAATTTGGAGGCCAGTCTGGGGTACTTAGAACTTTTTTTTTTAGTGGAAACACAAAGCTAAGCCAGAAACTTCAATAAAGGCATAGAAGAATTGCTCAGCATCATCAGTCAGATTTAACTAATCAATATACTACATCGAATAAGATGAGTCATCATGTTATTCCAAAGAATGATTATGCTGTCCCAGATAAACAATATTCTAGGACATACAATGGTTTGAATAAATTTAAGCAGACTAAAATCATACAAAAGTTTATGGGCCAGTGATGTTGGTCAGTGGACTAAAGTGCCTGCTTACGTAAGCTTAGGCAGGCACAGGGTCTGGGGTTCCGTAATCCCAGCATTTCAGAGGCTGAAACCAGGAGGATCACTATAAGTCCAAGCTGCATAATGAGACCCTGCAGCAACCAAATACATAAAAAAAGAAATCATACAAAGGTTTAAACAAATAATAAACTAGAAATAGAATAATAGAAATATATCTTGTGAAACATCTAGAGTTATAAAGTAAACATCCTTCTAAGTAGCCCATAGGGTAAAGCAGAATTTCAGTGAGGAAATTATGAACATTTTCTACAAAGTGAAAATGAAACAACATACTGAAATTTTTACAAACTGTTAAAAACTACAAATACTTGACTAGTTTAGAAATTACTGTGTACATTAAAAAGGTAAAAATCAAAAACCAATTGAAATAATTTTTTTTTAATTTAAAAACGAAAAGTCTTATCAGTGATCTAAGACTTCAGGAGGGGCAACGGCAAAGCAAATCCAAAGGAAGAAGCCAAAAGAAGGTGGTGCAGGTGAAGCATAAATCAATGAAATTGAAAACATAAAACAATGCAGAAGATCAACAGATACCACGGCTATCTTTTTAAATGATCAATACAAATAAATCTCCAGCAAAATGACTAAAAGCATGAGAATAGAATATACCAATATCCAACAAACTTTTAGATCAAACAAGGAAATGTTACATGTTGTTTCAAAATATAAATGTGAAAACTTTTTTATACAAACTCCTTCAAAGATAGTGACTACTCAAGTTTAATAAAAAATAACACAGCAAACTAAATACCTCTGGATATATTTTTGGGGGGACCTTGGTACCAAAGTGGAGGACTATGGAATGTGAAAGAAACGCACACCAGCGTTTTCATTATTGAAGTACATGGATTTCTGAAACTTCATTTGGAGACAACGTACCTGAGTGTGTCTGATGACTTGTGCAGCAGGCTTATTTCAAGAAAGGGTGCAGTCTGCTCATGGGACCTCCTGAGCTGCTGTATAACCAGTAGGACAGAGGTGGGGCAGGAAATTTAGGAAACAATGTATCATAGAGAATGACAGACTGTGGGGCAGGACACGCACTGGGGAGACCAGCTGATGCCAATTTACCAGTGTGGAGTCTAATGAGAGTGGACCCGTGCACGCTCGCTCGCTACCCACTCACACTACCCCACTGCCATTTCTTTTCAATCTCAGGGTCCCTCCCAAGGCTGAGCATTGCTTTCTTGACATTTAGTTGTGGGAACAAAGATGTCCAACAGATAGCTGCAAGCCTCGGGCTCGCATGCGGAAGTCAAGGGTGTTAGAAAGAATAGTTATTGGAGGAGAACTGTGCACAATGCAGAATGTTTCCAAAAACAGCCCAGACAGCTCTACCCAGAACACCACCATTGGGAAATTACCTGTTAGGTCACAATGGCTTCAAATCAGGGGCCGTGAGGGAAGCGATGCGTGCAGCTGCTCAGAAGGTGACAGTGACTGTTGTGGGAGGCTTCATTGGCAAGGTACCAGTGTGGGGGGACAGCTTACAGGTGTGCTAACCCTGCAACCAGGCAGATGCAAGAGCACAAACAATTATTTCTATCATTTCCTAAAAAATATAATGGTCCAAGGTGCTTACAAGTCTCATTAAAAGAATTATATATTACAGAACAGATTCTTAAATTTCATTTTAAAACTTGATTAACTCTAGTAATAAAGCTTGCATCTATGTTTGCCAGATTAATTAAATAAAGTACCGGACATTTAGTTACATTCAGAAATTAGCTCTCCCTGGTGGACTGATGTAAATTTAACAAAGAATCTGGAAAGACATGCATAGAATTCCTGGAAAGGTGATTTTAAAACTCACAGTCTATGATGCAGACATGTCCCCTTTCCGGAGGACTGAGGGCAGCTGGTAGCCCTATTCATGAGCCACTCCTGACATTCCAAACCCAAAGCCTAGGATGAGCACTAATCCTGAAGTGAAATAAGGAACAAAAGCAGAGGCAGGCGCCATTCAACTGGCCGAGAATCCCATTCAACTGGCCGAGAATCCCAGCCTTTGAAGGATTTTCTTCTCTATACAATGCCTTTGCAAATGTGAAACTGTAGTAAACAGAACAAAAGCACTTTTAAAAAAACCTTGAAGTTCCCCAGGGCATTGGAAGGCATTCTTGTTGTCAATTATAATTTTGAAGCTATTGTGTTTTAGGCTTGGAGTGAGAAAAATCAAAGAAATAGGATTCAAATGAAAAGAGAAGAAAGATAGACAAGGAAGATTAAAATAGTGGAAGCAATTTTGATTACATGAATTATAAAACAAAAAATGGAATAGACCCAGAGGACAGGCCAGGCCTGTGAGTGAAAATGCCCTGGCCACCTGGTCCTGAAGAGACCCAGAGCACAGGCCCAGCGTGGAACCCTTCAGCAGAACTCCCTGAAAAGAGGCTAGAGGTAAGACCCCCCCACCTGACTGATGAGCAGAACATCTTGCCAGAGGGACACAAAGGGTTCACCTGCAAGGCTGCAGCAGGAAGAAGTGGAGCACAGCAGCCAGACCCAAACCACACCCACCTGGAGGAGTCGGAACTTCATAGATCCAGGCCTGCTGCTAACGTAATAACTCTATCCAAGCCTTACACCAAAGGTCAAAAATCAGTGGTACACAAAATGACAAAGAGAAAAACCAGTCTCAGTCCACGTGTCCACCTAGTACAAATGCAGAAGACACAAGCATAGAGGAAATTGGAAATCACACACCTGAAATCTCTGAAATAATAGGGTTGGAAGTAAAGAAACAACTGCAAAAAGGTATAGAAGAGATCAGATCAGAAATAATTTCTGAAGTAAAAAAATGTAGCGATCACTATAATCAAAGAAGTATTAAGCGCTCCTAGAGAACACACTCATAAAACATAAAGCAGAATACAGAAATGATGGAACCCTTGAATAAGCAATATAGGAAATAAATAGAATGTATGAAACAGATTCAAAGTGATATACAGGAAATTAAAACCTCAATCACAACTTGGTAAATCAGTTTGAGTGAAAGTGAAAATAGACTTTCTGACCTTAAAGACTCATTGCAGCTGGTGAAAACATGAGCAAAGATCTCTTAAAAACAACTAGGATGCAGGAAAGAATAATTCAACACCTGCAAGATGATGCAAAGATGAGCAATGTGTGACTAACAGGTATCAATGAAAAGGAAGGAGTCAATACAAATAATGTAAAAAGAATATTGATGGAAGTAACAGTAGAAAACTTCCCAAATATGGGGCAACACTCTGACATTCAGGGAACCAAAGCATATAGAACTCCAAACAACATTAACCCAATTAAAACCACTCCCAGACATATAATAATCAAGATCCCAAAAATTCAGCACAGGAACAGTATACTGAAAGCTGCTAAAGAAAAGAAACAGATCATGTTTAAAGGAAAACACATCAGAATAATGGCAGATTTCTCTTCACAAACCATCAAGTCAAGAATAGCATGGAGCAAAGTACTTCAAGTCTTGCAAGAAAACAAATTCCAAACCAGACTGATACATCCTGCAAAACTCTCTTTCAAGTACAATGGAAAAGCAAAATACTTCCATGACAAAGAATAACTAAAGAATTTCACGATGACAAAGCCAAGCCTACACAGACTACTAAATGATGTTCTAGAGAGGGAGAAAAATGATCATAACCCCATGAATGATAATAGAAAGAACCCACCAAGTAGGGCAAACAAACACTGGAGAATAAGAGACATACAATAGAAGACTTTTAGTTATTCTTTTGTATGCAACAGCAAAATATTTCCATCAGCACACTCTACAAATGGACTTCTCTTACACTCTATGGGTCAAGATTCCATATGGGACTATAGGGTAGATTTCAAGGAAATCGCTATAGCTCAGTCCCACAAGTGACACCTGGCCACCAGTAAATGTCATGGTCATTATCCTTATCCACAACATACTAGAACTTTGTGCAGTATCCTTATCCCCAAACTGTCAGAAGTGATGGTCATTTATTTGTCATTCCAGCATTTATCTTATATTTCATTCTTATTATTTTCTTACTATCATGAAAACTTTTTCTTAGTTCAATTGTTTTGAAACATTTAATTTTAAATTAATTAGTATTTAATTTTCTGAATATTGTTGAATCTTAATTTTTGTTTTAAGATTTATACTACATCTTTGAGTTACAATTTATCTAAAAGATATTGTATGATATCTTCTAGTATTAGAAACTTTAAAAAGTATATTTGTATTTTCTGTTGACTTTATATTACTTTTTCCCTGTCTTTTATACACACACATATATATGAAAAAAATACACGTATAACCTGATATAAGATTGGTACTGTTTCATAGGAATCTTCAATGACCTTTTAAATAAGGGTTCATGTAATATATTTTTATAGTCCTGCATAACTATCACTTTGAGAGCTCTTTACTGTTCATGCAGGAGCATACTGCAACTTCTCATGCTTTTTGAATTATGCTCTTTGTTATTTCCTATATGCTAAGTCAGAAGATATTAAAATATTTCAAGTTTGTATAACTAGAAAATGTTTTACTTTTAGTTTTCAAAGGTATGTTTGCTAAGTACAAAATTCAAACAGGATCGATTTTTTTTTTCAGTCCTTTAATTAGTCTCGTTTCTTATATGCTTGGTTCTTTTTTTTTTTATTTCTAACATGGAATAAGATGCTATTTAATTTTGTTCTTCCATAACTAATATTTTTTATGTATATGCTTTAACTATTTTTTCTTTGTAATAAGTTTTGGACAGTTTCACTTTTGTATATCTTGGTATGATTTTATTTAAATTTATTGTGCAAAAGGATCATTTTTCTTGGAAATGTGGTGTTATAAGTTGAACTAAATGCAAAAGTTTTAAATTTTTAAATATTTATTGCGTATTCCTTTGTACTTTGAGAATTCTAATTATATGAATATATAAAAAAGAAAGGAGCAGTTAATGCTTAAATTTTTTTTTTTTTTTTTTTGTCTTTTTGAGACAGGGTCTCACTATGCAGTTCTGGCTGGTCTCGAACTGATTTTTTTCTCTCTTGAATTTCTTATAACATCTTAGTTATTGTTTTTTAAAACAAAACCTACACATTTATATCTTTTAATTTGAAAAACTAATTTGCACATAGCATCATGTAATACAGCAACCATTGTTGGTTTCCTATTACTTTGTTTAATGAAATCTTGTACCATGCATAAGGTTGTTTACTTCTATCACTATTTTGTATTCTTTAAAAATAATAATAAAAAGTACAGAAAAAAAATAAAAACAACCAAAACTGTATTTGGTTTCACATCTGGCTGCAAGCAAGGGAGACAACATGACAAGTAGATCTGACATCATCTGTTCTGTAGTGGCCCGGCACATCAGGAATCCTCAGGCAGAGTAAAAGGCTAACATAGACCCAGGCCCACAGGAAGCATAAGCTGTACATGGTGTTTGCAAGAAGCAAGAGGCAGACTTTCCAGCTGTCCTTTGATCATGCTTGGGAAATAAGGCCGAGGGCCCTCAAGGCGTGGGAGGCAGTTGTGAGGCTCCCCACGAGGGAGTGTGCTGTGCTCACTCAGCTCTTGTGCATATTCCAGCTTAAAGGTCGAACTGGCACTGGTCATGGGGGCAAGTGACCAATACTACTGGGGGATGGGAGGGACAGAAGGAGAACCTTAATCATTAGGAAAAGTGAAACATTTCATATATATATATATATATATATATATATATATATATATATATATATATATATATATATATATATATAAAATATATATATATAATACAGAACAAAATTAATGCATATTTAAGAAAAATTGCCCTACAAGACTGGAAAACAGCACAAGAACGTGAAGTGCCACCTGGCCTGTGAATCGCTTTTCTCAAGCAAAGCCAGTACACATGGCATGCTAAGAGCTGGAAGGCGGACTGTGTGCGATAATTCCATCACTTACTGTACTTCGAAGTAATGGCACAATTATCTGTAAATATATGTTTCTAAAATAATACATGTTCACAGTAGAAAAGTTTGAAAATAAAAGGTAGTATGAAGACAGAAATAAATGGCACATTCAAATCAGTTTTCAAAAGCTGCATAGTACTTTCTCATATTAATTTTGTGAATTTTCAAAATTTTAGCATTTTAAATTGCCATGTTATCATTGCACATTACCACTGATGATTGTCTATGCTTCGTGCATGGAACTACTGGTGATTCGATGAGGAATCATGTGAGGAGCACCTCTGTCTTACAAGGAAGGAGGTGAGGTTCAGAGACTAAACTTCAGGGATCTGATCCCTGCCCTGTGAAGACAGAAGGTTCGCAGCTGCCCTCTGGCCAGTGGTCAAGTCTGTGGAACTTCCACTGAAAGGAGCTGTTGACACAAATGTACAAAAATCACAACTCAACAGATTTTACCTAATGGCTCTTCCAGTATGTAACATTTTGTTACCCATTGCTTTATGATAATCATGAAAGTTCATTATTCCTAATAATAGTGGAAGCTAAAATTCAAAAAATCCAGAAAAAATATTTTTTCTGAAAATTAGCCACGATATTATTTGGTTTGAATACATTTTATTTCTCTGATTATTAACCTGGGCACACCAGTGGAGCCAGTGAGCTAGGTAGCTGCTTTACCTATGAATACAAGTGCTGTTAATGAGAATTACACTCACACCTCTACACCCACTCTTGCAAAGGGCTGTCCACTCTGGAGCTGTCCTCTCCCTCACCTTCCAGACTGATGTGCCATCGCAGAACAAGAGGCAACTGCTGTGGAGCCTTCCAAGTATCTGCAGGTGCAAGGGCCCTGAGCTGGTGGCCAAGGTTGTGAAGCCATCCTTGTTCTCACTGCCTAAGATCACATCCTTCAAAGGAAACCGGACCACATTCACCCCACCCAATTTGCCATCCTTTGCCTTTCAGATAGCAAGGAAGGTGACTGTTGTCTTAAAAATAGACCTGGAGATAAACTCTCCAGAAAGGGATTATGGCCCCACCCCTCCCTGGGACCACCACCTAAGACCTGGCCTGTGTGGGTGTGCAGCCAGGTGCCAGATGTGCACCCAGGAGAAACCTGGAAGCCCAGGCACACTGAAGGCCGCACCCTACCGCAGGGTCCCAGGGATTCAGACTCCACAGTGTTCTCAGGGTCCCTTTCCATGACACAGAGGAAAAGGAAGTGCTTTCTGGAGAGCAGAGCTGAAGATGAGGTTCCTCTTCCCTCAGCCCAGGTGCACACTGAAGCTTAATCTGTTTTGTAAAGGCTAAATCCTTTTTTATGTTAAAAAGGAAACAGTAGTCTTTCTATGTATGCATAGAGTTTGTTTTTAAATGATAATACCTGGGTCCCCTGCTTGTACTGTGGCTGATCCAGCTCCTGTCAGCTTCCAGGAAGCAGCGATTATAATTTTAAAGGTTTCCAAACCTATTGATTGGCAGCTTGAAATCAGTTACCCCAGGAACATGTGTGTATTGAAGAGATCGTAATCTACAGTCATCACCTCTACTTGTCAACCTTGGAAGTTTGTGTCTCCTCTTAATAGTTATTTGTAACTATTAAGAAAACACTTAATCATGAGTAAAGACTAGTAATGTTAGGTTTGCATTAATTAGAAGTTTTATTCAAGTATATTTAATTCCAAGTATGTTTTCTACAGATGCAGCCTGTTGAGTACTTCACAGCTAAAATGACTATTTAGAGACTATTAAAATCAAAGATATTTTTTCAGAATAAAGAAATTCAGT
This sequence comes from Ctenomys sociabilis, assembly GCA_004027165.1. Lineage (NCBI taxonomy): Eukaryota > Metazoa > Chordata > Mammalia > Rodentia > Ctenomyidae > Ctenomys > Ctenomys sociabilis. Next base: position 84,078 of record PVKA01001856.1, on the reverse strand, counting down.
TAAGAGTGGTGACTTGTCAAAGGTAATAAAAGATATCCAGGATAATCTGTAACATATACCAGAAAAGAACATGATATGTACCCAGGAGATTTTTCAATTATGTTTTATGAACTGGTAAGAGCATATTCTTTAACCTGAAATTTGAAAAGCAAGTCACTGATATGACGATGTTTCCTGGAACATTTGAAACGGGGCACTGGACATAACCACGCCATAATCGTTGTACTTTGACATCATAAAAGGAGAAAAATACCGATTTCAGTTTCTATAGAGATGGGAATGTGCAGTCAATAACAGAAGGTTATGAATAATTGAGCTAATAGTGTTCAGGGAAAATTGAGTTCAACAAGAGCTGAAGCTCCAAAGAATTTAATTTAGAATTGGGTCAGTTGTTACAGGGTTGAGAAAGAACATATTGGTGACACAGACAGATACCGAAGTATCATTGTCCCTTAATGTCTAAAAGAGTTTTGGAAGGGATTTTGTTATCTGTCATTCCACTATGCTATATAATTGAAGCTTGTGCAGACTTGTGCAATAATTAGGATTAGACATAATACACCATGATTCCAGAAATCTTTGCTCCTCATTATATATTCTGGAAAACATTCAAACATTTGGTTATTTACTTAGTCATATCTGTAAAATGCCTTCACCTTCTGAGTTCAATATTAAAAGTTAACAAATGTTTACCAGTCTTATGATTACATCTGAACAGAAACATGGCAAACACCAGAGCAGTTTTTTTTCCCCCTTGGGAAGAACTCCCTGAAGGAATGATGCTTACAGGTGAGCTTCCTGACATGGATCAGGTACTTGCCTGAACTGCAGGTTGGGGTCCCAGGTTAGGGCCCTATTTCTGCATGATCTCCAAAGCCTAATAGATTCTCAAAGGCAAATTTTAAATCCCATATTTTACTATAAAACACATCGCTGTTCTATAAATGCATTAGTCCTGTCTTATCTGACTTGCTATTCATGATAAAGTTTTAAAAATCAATACAATTAGTGAGAATCAGCTTTAGAGATAAGGAGGTGCTGAATGCTGCCTTTTATAAGAGAACTATTGATCTGCAAGCCTCTCAGCCTGGAAGGGGCTGATAACCCCAGAGTTCCTGCTTGTACAGATGCTATCTCTGTTATGAATTAAACCAAACCCTCGATTCTGATATTTTTAACAAATATCACATATATCATAATCTATGGGTTAAATTATCCTCTCTTATATGTAAGATAATAATGTCAACTAATGTCAGGACAACTTCTTGTGGATCCTAGTGTCCAGACATCTAATTTCATAAAAAGAATGTTTGGAGTAGTAAGAATTGTGTACCAGCTAATTTCACTGTAATTTAAATACAATAACTGCAAGTTTGGCCCATCAGAGTGCTGTAGATGCTGCTCCCCTGTGCACACCTGCAGCGAGAGCCAGGTGTGTGAGCAACGTCCACCTGCAGCATGCACGGGTCTGTCCTCTCCCTCCTAAGAAGTGAAGTGCCTGCCACGTGTGTGCAAGCTCAGGAGTTAATGTCACCTCAGAGAGTGTCTCTCTGTATCCTGACGCTTACCGTCTTTTTTTCCTTTTAGTTTGCTCACTCTTTATCTTTTCTTTTCTTTTTCTCTGGTCCAGCAGGTATTTTGTTCCTTGCAGTCCTGGGAGTTGAAACCAGAACCTTCACACTGGGCTACAGTCCCAGCTCTGCTTTTTCTTCTGTTCTTAGACAGTTTCTCTAAGTCATTAAGTTGCCCAGGCAGGGCTTAAGCTTGTGAAGCTCTTGCCTCAGCCTCTCAGAACACAGAGATTGCAAGCTGGCACCTTCCCATCCTAATATAGAAATTTTATGCTTCTTATTTCTGCAATAACATCACAAAACACTTTTCCAACACTAGAACCCACAATAAAAATAAATAAATAAATACACACACATATTTGATATATTCTCCTATGTGGTAGATATCCTTAGTTTTTTTGGGTTTTTTCTAAAATGTATTTTTTAAACAACAAAAAGCAAACCACAGTAGAGTCCTCAGGTCTCCAAGAGATCTTGCACCTTCCTAGCATTGGGGAGAGGTGGAGAAGTGCATTGTCAGAGCGCAGAAGCACAATGTGCTTAGAAAATATCCAGCTCCAGATGGTGAAGCAGGATGACTCAGTGCACCCTGAAAGCTCACGCACTTGCACCAGCCTTTCCACTGGCAGCTTGAGGATTTAGTCTTACTTGCCATCTTGATTTTCAGTCTCCTCCTCTAAAACAGGAGATAATTATTCGAGCCCACGGGACTATTATGAAAGTGCAAGACCCTGTGAGCTCTGTGCTGGCTGCACTCAGCACACAGTGACCCCTCAACACCTTCTTTGTTGTTGGGCTATTGTCATCATTATTCTTGCGGTGCTGAGGCTTGAAACTGAACTCAGGAACCTGCACTTGCTGCATAGCCTGATGCCACGAGTGACGTTCCCAGCTTGTGACTGCCATTTCATTACTTTGTACCAACTTCATTGTTAGCATCTTCCATACACTAATGATGTTTCGATGAAAGCCGCAGGCAAATAAATAAAGAAATAAATACTAATCAGAAACACAACAGACTTTAGAGAATGTACTATATTCTCCTAAACTGGAAAATTCCTTAACCAAACCACACATTCATAAGATTTCTCAAGCTACTCCGGGACGAGTTGCAGATTACGCCACTTCCATGTGACAGCCAGGAGGGGACAGGGAAAGTGTGTGGCACAGAGAACAGGAAACAAGTGCAACCACCAGGAGACCAGCCCCTACATGCCCTCACCATGGACACACAAATTGCCACAGGAGCTGATGGACGCCCTATTTGGTTTCTTTGTAGTCATTGTTCCCCACGTGCACCCACATTGCTGCGGTAATGACTGAGACCTTGTTTGCCCAGGATATTTAGACAAAGCTATGTTGGGGAGCAGCAGACCAGAGCCATCACTGCACAGGGAGCATACACTGGGTGGAGGTTGATTCAGCCCCAGATCCTAGCTTCCTAGTTGTCGGACCCCAGTGAGGGCTGCAGCAGGACCCCAAGGAGGTGCAGTACCTCCTGACATCCCAGCACCATTCTGGGGCAGAGCCTGGGCAGGGTATTATGATGCTCTAGGTGCCCAGTATGTCCTAGATTACTTCTGCCTAGAAATATCCAGCCGAGTTTCCCTGTTTCAGACATCTTGAAAGATAGTAACTTAGATACTCAGTAACCACAGAGGCAGAACCGGTGCAGGAACTGTTGCAAACAGCAGGGTTAGTGCCCAAGGCCCATATACTCATTAGTGTACTACCCATCAATCAAAAATAATACATAGTGTGAGCACAACCCAGTGAGATGCACTGCATGCTTTTGGTGGAAATCAGCTCATTTACCTACAGCACCACTTAGTACTGTGGCCTTCAGGGCTGAGAAGGAGACAGTACAGTGAGGTTGCAGCTCCTTAAGCAAAGCATTGAGAATGTGTGAGCAAAGTCATCAAGGGAAGCTGGGTGTGTTGTGAGTGTACAGGGCTGAGTCAGTCAGGCGCAGCATTTCTTGGAAAGGGTGCCGCGATGTCCCTGCTGCTGAGGCTTGTGTCTGGAGCCTTGTTCTTGCTGGGGAAGGGCTCAGCACTGAGCTCCATCCTCGGATGCAGGCCAGCTTTCATGAAGCTTCCAGCTACTCTCGTGTTCTATGCTCCAGGAACCAACAACACCACCAGAAGCGTCCTTGAAGCCCATGAAGCAAGTGGCATCTCACAGCTTCTCTGTGGGTCACGATCTTGTCTGCAGACCCTGTGAGCACCTTGTCCAGTTCATGCAGACTGAGCATTTCAGGGCCACCACTTAGGACATGCTGTGTGTCAACTGTATACCAGGCAAGTTAAGCTTGGGAAGCCAGAAGAGGAACCATGTGTGTTTGTGTCCGTGTGTGTGTGTGTGTGTGTGTGTGTGTGTGTGTGTGTGTGTGTGTGTGTGAAAACATGGAAGCACACAGTTGGGCAGCAGTGAAGCTCCTGGAAGGAAGCAACACTGCCTGCACAGTCAACAGATTAACAGTGGATTGCCATGTGCTGCAGTCAGGTGACCTTTGTATATTCAGAGCTGACAAACATCACATGCTGGCATGTATCACAAGTACATCTTCAAACAAACATTTCAAACCACAAATTTTTAATAAGGCCAGGGTCAGGGGAAGATTGGCTGCCTTATCCAACCTGTGGGGGCTGTCTTGTCCCTTGGACCCTGAGGTTCTGCCACTCCTCCCCGTCATTTTACATAAGAAGCCCATTATTTATGACATCAGTGTTCACAAAGTAAGGAAACCACCAACTGTCATCAGCACGGGGACTCTGGAGGTCTCTGCTGGTGGCGTCAGATGTATAGGAGTAAGACTGATTTGGGCAACAAGGGAGCTTGTGCTGCGGGCTCCTGCCTGAACTCCCACAGGTGATGCCAAACAACTCATGACGCATTTTGGTGAGGACCAGGGATGGCGCACACTGACCTCCCACTCAGGAGTCTGTGTCCTGCAGAAGTCGCTGCAGGACACCACACAGGAGCTCATACACCTGCGCCTGTCCCACGACTTCCAGTTACTGGCCTTCCAGCTTCTCTTCTCCCAGCACCACATTCTAATGCCACAGTGGTCATCTCTTCCGAGGGCCAAGGTTCAGCTGACCCCCAACCAGCTCTCCTCTGCATGCAGCCTGGACAGGGGCTGTCTCCTGACCACCTTGCGGCAGAGCAGGGCTGCCCCAGTAGGGAGCCTGGCCTAACTTTCCCACTCCTGTCCACGGACAAACCCTAGTGAGGCGCAGGTACAGGCCAAAGGAGCTCTGTGCTATGGATGGACCATGGACACAGGGCTGGGGACACGTGCTGCCGTGTGTGCTGGCCATCCATACCGATTGATGGCCCGCTTCCAGAAACAGGCTTCGCTGACTCGTGAACGGACTGGTCCCGCATTGCCTCCATCTCTCAGCATCTGTCCTTTATAGCCTTCCCTTTAAGACACTGGAGAGTGTAAGTTTTACAAAGGTAAATGGTAGAGGCTGCTGTTGTGTCTAAATCCCGCTACATTATTCCTGTAACAGTAGAACTAAGTCTTGGTCCCTGGCCTGCATCTCAGTCTCCCCTCACTCGTCCTCTGAGTCACTGCTCAGTGTCTGGTTCCTGAGGTCCAGGCTCTTGCAACCTCACCTGTGCTTGTTTTTCTCTTGAATTGACAATTTGCACTGAAGCTGAGCACCATTTCAGCTTCGGTGCCCTTTTTAAATCACGGAAGTGGTTCCATGAATAATTTCACAAAGATCATTTTTAAAGTTTATTTTGAGAATTTTAAAAGCAGTGCAAGACCACGAAGGTGAATTTGTCTTTTACACATGAGCATACTCTCACATAAATGTCCCCAAATGCTGATTGGGCTGCTTTTATCATGCTTGAAAATTCCAAGGTTCTCACATGTATGTCTCTAGGGAATTGTTTTATTCTTCAAGTAGTATTTGCATTCAATGTAGTGTCCTGTGATCCTATATCACCAACATCATACATTCTAATCAAAATAGATCATAGACCACATATTACAATAACTGTTGAGTAATAACCTCTGGGAACTTAAATCATGCCCAAGTTAGGGGTGTTTGATCAATGTTAACTCAATCTCTGCTACACAGTCAATCTAACATATTTAAGAACAAATAAACTTCGTGATGCACATAGCAAATAAAAAAAATATTCCTAGAGCCTTAACCTATAATCAACTGTAAACATTTGATTTTATTGTCATGTACTGAAACTGTGAAAGTAGCATTTGGAGACCCAAAATTGTATGGCATGTGGAATCTTCGAGAAAAATCAATAAGACATGATGAGTGTGTTGATCCACAAAAAGGAAGTACTTTGTCTTTTGTTTTGCTAATTTGGTCTTTGAACCTATGGAGCAGAGCACAGTTGGATAGTTCTGGAGGACTCAAATCAACTTCTTTCTGGATCGACACATCTTTACACCACTTTGGGAATCAGTGATTCACTGCAGCACATAGCAAGTGACAACAAAATTTAATGAAGACAATGCTCTCTGAGGTAAGACATGCCTCCTCTCCACAGAGATCCCAGGTGCTTGCTGAGAATGTCTCATGCTTTGCAGGAATGGGGAGGGTTGGATAAAAGATGTTTTGTCTCATAAATGAGTCAAGAATTCTTCTGAGCAACACTGCAGCAGCTATGGGCTCCCAGCTGGGCTTCTCCAATGGCTGTGCACATGTACCACCCGGGCTGGCAATGCCGGGGCTGTTGTGTCCATCGATTGATCTAGGTACCTGACATTCCTCATGGCCTTTGGCTGGTTTCATGAGTAGGATCTGTTTCTTAGTCTCTTAGCAGTACCAGGCATCTGGATGTTTCAGCCAGGGGCCCTTTTCTACATTTTATTATCTTTTATTGGTGTTTTACTTCTCCATATAAACTCTAGATATTTGTCTTCTATTTTTTTGGTAATATCATGACATAATTTATGTTTGATGTTTGATTATATTGAACTGAATTTAGCTGTAACTTCCTGTCTGTGGTTGCTTTTATCCTTTGGGATTTCTTCAGGATAACATCATCTGCCAATGAGACAGATTCCGTGCTTTCTTCTCAGCCCATCCTCTCCTTGGGTGCTTGCATTCTTCTGTGCAAGACTTCAGGAGCGGACAGAGGATTCCTGAGCCTGCAAACATAGGGGAAGCATGGGTTTTAACTACTGAGTGTGATAGGAACTGTAGACTTTTGCATATATATTTTAACAAGCTGCAAACAGTTTACTTCTGCAAATTTGTTGAAAAGTGTTTTATTTTATTTTTTGGTTTTGTATTGCTTTGTTTTTGTTTGTTTGTTTTGCCCATGACTGAGTGTTATCACTCAGTCCATTTATTTTTGTAGAACTGTGCTTATGGTCATATGGCCTTTTGTTCTTCAGTTTGCTAAGGTAAGAGAGCCCACTAATTGACTTTTTAAAGGGAATAAAAAATAGCTAAAAATGGAAGAGCCATTAGAAATGATACAGAATATCATTGAACAAAATCATAGAAATTCAACACTGCTGTTGTATTACATAATGTACTCTTCAAATTAGTTGTTTAGATTACCAGATATAAGCATGCAAAATTGGCAAAAAAAAAAAAAAAAAAAAAAAAGGAAAAAGTCATAAAAATTTCAGAATAGAAGAAAATGCATGAAGCACTAAGTGCTCCTTTTACTCGACCAGCAGAAGTCAGCGGCACAGTGATCCACACTGTCCTGTATGTGCGCGTGGTGTCTCTCCTCCCCTTGCTTCTTACTTTCTTTGTCCTTTTCCTCATCCCAGTTTCCTTTCCCTTTGGACGGGTTCTTTCTATTGCACCTTTCAGATTTCGTTTCCTCTTTCGGGCTCTTACACTAGTGAGGCCATTTGAGGCTTGCACACAAAGTTGTGATGTATGTCACAAGTACAGCCTCTAGCTGCATCCACTTATAAGTGCCAACCCAGGTGCACTGTGTTCAGTGGCTCCCACCACCAAATACCAGAAGCTGGCAGCTTATGCAGACTAGAAATGTATTTGGCTCAGTTCAGGAGCCTGGGCAGTTGAGGAGAGACCCAGAAATCAGTGTCTGGGGTGGACACACATTCTCATTCCTACATCATGCCCCTTTCTGGGAGGGGAGAGGAGAGCTTCTCCAGGGACCTCTGTTGTAAGACAAATGCCACCCTTGAAGGCGACCTAATCCTACACAATAGCCCTGCTTCTTAGTGGCATCACATGATGGCTTCAGTATAAGGGTTCAGAGCAGACAGAAGCATTCAGATTATTGCGCTTTTATACCTGGAATAAATCCTACTTGACAGAAATTAGTTTGAAACATTATTAGGTTCTTTTGTCCAATATTTGATCAAGGATTTTATGGTCTATTTTACACAACATATTCTTCTTTAGTTTTCCTGTTATGTCTTTTTGTAACTTTATTGAATGAGTTAAAAAGAATTTAATTTGTTTCTCTACTTCTGTAAGTAACTATGGAGAGTTGCTTTAATTTCCGGCTTAAGGGTTTAGGAGAATTCATTAATGAAGCTCATCTGAACTTAATGAATTTTTAGCTGATTCTTATTAATTATTTATTCAATTTCTTAATAAATATAAAAAAATTAAGATGATATATTTCTTCTTTGAGTTTTGGAAGACTTTATATTTTAAGGGATTGGTTCAGTTCAATAAATCATCAAATATGTGGCCATATATATTTGCATAACATACTTTCATTCATTTTTTTATTATGCATGGGAAAAGTGTTGATAACCTCTTATTTCTAACATTATTAATTTGCTTTTCCTCTTTATTCTTAGCTTAGAGTTCAATCAATTCTATTGAACTTTCATGCAGAAGTAACTTACTTCCTTTGATCTTTGCTACTTTTTCCCTATTGTCTACTTGTTTTAATGTCATTAATTTCCATCTTGATTTTCATTGCATCTTTCCTCTTGTTTGTTTGAGATTTGTGCTACTACTTTTCTTCCTCAGGTCCCTGAGGTCATTGATTTTAGATTTTTCCTAATAATGTATTTAAATCTATAAATTTTCCTCTAGGCAATATTATTACTGCATTCCGAAAATTCTGGTAATTATATTTTCATTTACTGTAAAGTGAATTTTTGAAATTACTCTGGAGATTATCTCTTTGACACAGCGCTATTTAAAAGTACATTGTCTTAACAGTCAATATTCTCCACTAGCCCAGCCAACTCTCTACTAGTGATTTGGACCCCAATTCTATCATGGTCTGAGGGGAAGTTCGCTTCTGCTTCCCTGATGGTGGGGCACACTAGTGCTCCCAGATGCAGCCTATGCTAGCAGATGCTTCCTGTGCTTTAGTCCACTGGGCTGTCTCACCTGAGCTATGTAGTTTTTTTGAAAGCCAGCTTTGCCTTGCAGAGTGCAGTTAGTGACTCGGTTCTCTGCAGATTGTGGGCCTGTTGCTTTGCCGTCCACTTACAGAGTCAGACTGCTGAAACCTCACAGTGAGGAAGGTTGGCTTCCTGAGGTCCTTGAGAAGGAGACGGTGCATGCCTGCTGTTGCTGAACCATGGCAGAGGGGTCCAGTTCACAGGTGCTGTGCTTGGATTCAGGAATGTCCCATCTGATTTTCTGTCTCCTGTGTGTTTGTTAATTACAAAATATAATAATTGAAGTCTCCAACTACAATTATGGATTTGTACTTTATAAGGTATTCTTATCAATAGCGAATTGTTTATTTCCTCTGCCAGTCTGTGTGTATTGTCTGATGTCTTTCAGCTTGGTCTAGATATTTCCTCAGTGCAAGGTGTGCTGTTCACATAACTGACCCCTTCTCGTTACATAATGCTACACACTGTCTTCAGTTATTGTTCTTATTCTGAATTTCACTTTGTCTGAAATTAATATAGCTATAGCAGTGCTATTTTTGCTAGAGATAACAATGGCACATCTTTTGCAACTGTATAATTTTAAACTATGCATGCCACTATATTTCAACTTGCTCATAGACAATAACAGTTGGATTTCATATTTTTTAACCTGCTCTCTAGCCTCCATCTTTAATCGATGTTTTGTGGCACATCCCATTTAGCAATATGCTGCAGAAATGATCCCTGAAAGTATAGGCTTGGCATATCCTGCTTAGAGAAGTTACTGGCATGGCAGATATCAGGGTCTATTTCCTTTCCATATTTATTTGTGTACAGTATTTATTTCAATGTGTTACAACCAACAGTTCTTCTCTATAGCTTTTGTTGTGCTTCTAGGTAAATATTGCTATTTTTTAATTTTTTTAGTATATTATTATTATTTTTAATGTATTTGGTTGTTGCAGGGTCTCACTGTGCAGCTCGGACTCATGGTGATCCTCTGGCTTTCAGCCTCCCTAGCGCTGAGATTACAGGTATGTGTCACTACTCTGGCTGGCTCAGCCTGTCCTGGGGGCAGTGCTGGGGCACATATGGTGCTAGGGATTAAGCACGGCCCCTGGGCTTGCCCAAGCTTGCCTAGGCAGGTGTTTTAGTCCATGGGGCTGTCTCGCCGGACCTATCTAGCTTTTTCTGAAAGCCAGCTTTACCTTGCAGAGCGCAGTCAGTGACTCGGTCCTCTGCAGATTGCGGGCCTGTTGCTCTGCCGTCTACTTACAGAGCCAGACTGCTGAAACCTCACAGTGAGGAAGGTTGGCTTCCTGAGGTCCAATTCAGAGCCTGTGAGGTTCCATGAGACACTGCCCCCAGGCTCTACTTCTCGAGGTCACGACTGGCCTTGAGGCACCTCCAGGTCAGTCGCTGCAGTTCTGGCTCTCCTCACGTTAGCAGACCAGGACTCCTCTCCCAGGAAGCTCTGGGTCTCTGTGTGCACCTTCCTCTCCAGTTGCTCATCTCTGACCAGTCTGAGTAGAGTTGCTCATCGCCACTTGTTGTTTGTAGGTCTGAGAGGATACTGGACCTCTGCTTTATGCTAGAAAGTTGATAAATTCCCATCCTCATTTAAGGCATTCTAAAACATTACTTACTTGATTGACACATACTTAAGAACAAAATCATTTAGACTTTCATTTAAAACATTTTTATGTTATAAAAAGTTCTGTGGGTTAAGTCACATTGAATATTATTTCCCAATATTAAATGATGACATTTTGTCTCTAAATATAAAAACAATAAAAATGTAAACAATAAAAATTATTACCAAAAAGAAATTTAGTCTTTTATGAACATTCAGTAAAATTTTTTTATGAAAGTAGGTAGAATTTTATATTTTGACTTAATACAAGATTCAAAATTTCTGAGATTTTTGTTTTGGAGGAACCAGGGATTGAACTCAGGCCCTTGTGCTTACTAGGGTAGCACTTACTCTACTAAGCCATCTCCCCGAACCCTGAGATTTTTTAAGAGGATATTTTCCCAGTATTTTTCTTTTTATTTGTTTTTGTATTTAGTAAAGGGTCTATAGGGTCTCACTCCATATAACTTGTAGTTATACACCTGTGCTCAGCATCCCAAGAGATGGGATTACAGGTGCGCACCACCACACCCACCGTCAATCTTTGTCTCAGCACACCCCCAGGGCAGGGCCTGCACGGCACACCAGGAATCAAATTCCCAGTATTTTTTTAATGTGTATCTCTTCACATTTATAAGAAAGTATTCATGATGCTAAATTTTCACCTGATTCCCGATAGCTTTCCAGCTGATCTTTTGTAATTTTTCAGTCATATGTTTTATCTGATCCCTTCATTTGGAAATGATACATATTGCTTCATTACATGATATATACATTAATAATACAGTTATAATTCTTTTTTGTGGCACTGGCGATTGAACTCAGGACCTTGGCTTGCCAGGCAGGCACATATTCTACTGTGCTATCTCCCAGGCCCTATATTACATATTTATACAGTGTGTGTGCACACACACAACACACATAATTTGCACCCAAATGCAGTTACTAATATGTCTGGAACAGCGTAGAAGGCGCAGAAGAGCAGAGTGACACTGGGCATCCTTGCTTTCTCTCCCTTTTAATGAGACTCTGCAGTGCTGTATCGGTAAAGGTCAGTTTTGCTTTCACCTCAAGGCCCCCGGTCCTTCAGCCTCTCCCCTACTCCCTCCCTTCATTTCTCTTTCTCTTACTCTTAGTTTATATCTGGCCAGCTAGCTTTTATAGTAGGAAAGGATTCATTCCTTCATTGGAATGAAATTATAAATTTTATTAAAAAGTTTCATATTTAAAGATTTGGCCAGATAGCTCAGCTGACTAAAGTGCCTGCTTAGGCAGACCCCAGTGGCCGGGGCTTGATCCCAGCATGCAGTGCAGGTCCCGACCCCAGGGGTGCTGAGGCAGTGTTGAGACTGGGTATGGTGGTGCATGCCTGTAATCCCAGCTCTTGGGAGGCTGAATACAAGAGGGTAACTATGAGCCAGATCTCATAGTGAGACCCTGTATTTTGTAGACCCTGTCCTAAATACAGAAAAATAGTTTCAGATTTAATAGAGAGAAAGATAAGAAATTTTCCTCGGTTCTGCCAAAAAAAAGATAAGAATTTTCCTCTTCTTTCAGCAAGAGAAATATAAAATCAGAAATATAAATGTCTGACCAAAAATCAGCATTAATTTTAAAATGCTGCCATGCTTCCCTTTGCTATAGAAAGACACTGTGCCTTGTCTAGGGATCTCCGGCCTTAGCCAGCCGGAAAGCTGAAGATCAACGTTCTAGGACAGGGAAAGATGGTAACTAGGAGCCTGTGACAGTTGGCTGTGATAGTGCCTATGGTCAGCACAGTGGCAGAGTCTGTGTTGTACTTTTCTTTCATTCAGTATAATTGATATGATAGGTGTTCCGAATCACTTATATCTCAAATCGTATTCAGTCTCCTGAAATGCAGACTTTGCCACCCAGGTTTATAGTTCCACGCATTTGGAAAAAGGTAAATTAATAAATTATGTACCTCATTGTTCAGCGAATTTAACAAATTGTCTACTTTCAACTTTCCTTTCTTTGCTCTAAGCCAAGCTAAAGAGCCATGCAGCTCTTCTGTGTGTCCTAAGATGACGGCAATGTCCCTCTCATCAAAGCCTGAAAAAGAAAGCAAGAAACGTGCTTTTGACAGTTTATGAACTAAAAAATATATGAGCTTGGTTTGCACTTCACACCATGAACAACAAAGAATGGTGGAGCCCAGGACCTGGCCTGGCAGGGGTCATTTTTCCCCTCATGCATGCCTTGGGCAGCCAATGGTTTAAGATGTGGTTTGCAAACTGAGGATCCTGAAATGTGAAGCTTTACCCGCACTCTCACATGCATCTCAGAAGGGCACATTCAGCTGTCTATTTGTTAATTCAATATGGATGTTTAATGCCATCTTAAGTTCATTTCTACTAAAACAAATGCCTAAATTGTGGTTCCTTTGATCAACTGCTCGCTCAGCCCCATCCTGGGCTCCTTGCCGGGCACCTAGCAGCACACCTTGTTACTTTTTACAGCCAACCCAAGATGTAAACAGATGTGTGATCCTGTGACTTACCTCTTTATTCTAGGAGGCAACACGCGGTGCAGCGCGAAGGCTCCATGGAATCTTCTGCACACCACTACTAGGTGTGCTGTGCAGGAAGCACAGATAATTGAACAGAAGGATGGAAGGAGTGACAGTGTGCAGTGACCCTGCAGACCACCGCTTGGGGCAGGGAGGGCGCAGTCCTGGGGAGAGGCGGGTGCCACACATGGGCCCCGGAGTGCCAGGAAAGCACTTGAATTCCAGCACTTCTCTACAAGCCTGCCTGCATCCCGCATTGGAACAACATTCTCATGTCTCAGGGAAACCAAGCAGTAGTCATCCATAAAATTTCTGCACATGCTGGACCCTCTCTTAGTATGTTCTTGGTGGGAAAATATAACCCAGTAATTTTATTTCTTTGATGATTATAGAGTTATTCAGATTCGTACATGTATTTTCAGACTGAATTTTGTAAGTTAATTTACTTTAAATGCATGCATTTTGATAATGTAAATATTTTTGCATGTATGCATTTATGGTATAATAACTACTGTATCAACCAATCACTTTTTTTCTTTAGTATTTATTTTGTATCCTAATTTTCAGCTTTAGCTAAAATCGGCAAACATTATTTTTTCAGCTTTTTCGGAGAACAAAATTTTAGCTTTGTAGATCATCTTTGTATACCAGTCTTCTATTTCATTAAGTTTTGTTCAATTTTACCATCCCGCTAATTTTTTGTTTCATTTTAGTGTTCTATTATTTTGTAAATTTTAAATTACAAAATAATTTCACTATTTTTAGTTTTTCTTCTTTGTTAAAGCAAGCATTTAATTCAATCCCCAATTCAGCAAAAAAAAGCATTTAAAAAGTAATAGTGTTTGTAATTACTTTTTAAAATGTATTTTAAATACAATAATTAGCTACTATATGTTAATCTTAGTTTATGAGTGTGATTTTGGATTTTAAATGTTGACACAGTCCAAATAATAATCTTATTGACTTCAGTTGCATTTCATCTTTCAAAGTGATCAAAACAGGAACTGCCATGCAGCTGCTGCCCCTCCCCCCACTCTGAGACAGGGATTGAGATGGCGTGGTGGCACGCCCCTGTAATCCCAGCACTTGGGAGGCTGGAAACGGGCTGATCTCTATGAGTTCGATCTATGCAGGGAGACCCTGTAGACCTTTCCCTGAAATACAAAAAGCAGAACAAAAGCAGGGTGTGTGTCACCATTTTGCAAAAATTTGTTTTATATTCTGATAAATGATCAACATTTGAGCATTTCATATTCCTTGAAAAAAAGACAGTTAATCTTTTAGTGATAGGTACATGACCAGTGTTTTTAAATATTCATACTGTTTTCTTCTACATGAGATGCTTTGAACTGCAAGAAATATTGCCGCCTGTCACTGTGGACCCACTTCCTCCCTCCTCCCCTATACTTCTTGTTGCTCCAAATGCAGACTTTTTGTAACGCTGATGACTTGTGTTCATATCATTATGAAATGACCTTCACACCTCGTATGCTTACTGAAAGATGTGCTTTATCTGATGCCATTTAAGCTGTGTAAACTTTCTTTTGATTAAGCATGACCATATATGTTTTCATCTTGTCTTTTACATTTTTTACACATACTTATTTAAATGGGCCCCTATTTGGAATATGGCCGGAGTTTTGAAATTCAGTCTGTTGCTTCTTTTAAATAATGTATTGAATTCTTTCTGTTTACCATGATTACAGACAGACACACAGGGACTTCTTATAGTTTAGATTTGTGTGTGTGTGTGTGTGTGTGTGTGTGTGTTGCATTTGTGTTTATCTATCACCTGTATCTTGCATGATTTACTCTATTGTTTGTCAAAATACTTAGAAGATGAATTATTTTCATTTTTTAAACTTAATATCTCCCTTTACTAATGCTAAAACTTCCTCAGGCTGTAAGTATCAGCTTAATAGTGGTAAACTCAGTATTTTGTATTTGAAAATTGTCTTTGATTTGGTTTTCAAGGCATATTTTACTACATACACAAATCTTGGTTGACAATAATGCTTTCTCATTATTCTGAACACAGACCTCTGTCCTCAGGCTTTAATCGCTGAGAAATCTGACCAATCTAATTACTGCTGCCACTCACGTAGGGGAAGCTACATCTTTTTTTGGCTAATTGAAGGTAGTTGCTTTTCAGTATCCCTACAGCACTGTTATATGTGCCTATCTTTGCAGTTATTTGGTACATTTTAAAATGTGCTTTTGTGACTCTGTGAATTTATATGCTTAATCACCTCAGAGAGACTCATAGTTATGCTCTCAAGCCTTTTCTGTGTGCCGGTCTCCTCCATTTCCTAGCTTGGAATCAGACGCTGACATAAGAACTTCCATTCTGTCCTTCTGTAGTGGTTTGGGTTGAGGTCATTTCCTGAAAGCCTCAGCGCTCAAAGATGCTGCTGGGAAAGTGACTGGATGATAGCTTGGGAGCTACAAGGGATCTGCAGGCCCTGGGCACCTGGCCAGGCCTGCAGGGAGCTCAGCCTGACCTGGGAGGGAGCACCTCCCTTGGGCTACCTCCTGTCCCCTGTGCCTTGAGCAGAGGGTATTTCCTCCACAGCAAACCTTCTCCCACACCATTTCTTGTTTGAAGCCTGCAGACTATGGACTGAAACCTCTAAAACTGACATCTAAAGTAAGCCTCTCTTTCTTTAAGTTGTGAGGTATCATGGGAGACAAAAGAAAGTGACTGAGACCCTTCCAGATCTTCATGTAGCCCCATTATTCTCATATTGCCCTGTTTGTAACACCCACCTGGCACTGGGAGACCTCCTGGGGTTGAGAAGCCACCTCCTGGTGGTGACATTCACTTTGCAGATCATAGTCAGAGTGACTCCACATTTCACATGCCCCTTCCTTTCTGGATCCATTTTCAGTGCACAACTTCTTCCTAGCTACCATTTGCCTTTCAAAGGCCTTCCAAAGGCTACTCTGCTATATTTCTCTACTAATTCTTCATACTCAATCTTTCTGTTTTAAGTTAGTTGATCTTCAGCCAAATTTATGGAGGTGTGATGCGCTTGGCCAGACAGGAACTCGGAGAGTTATGTGAACACTGCAGTATTGATAATATGCCCATTTCTCACTGCAGACGCATCATAGTTTTCATTTCTATTTCACCCCATTGAGCTCTTGCTAGCTCACAGGAGACAGCACTTCAGGACTTGGTATTGTAGTTTTCAGATGTTTCTTCTCCCGACTTTATCTGGGATCACATCCTGCCCTGCACCCTAAAAGGATTATCTTCATAGTCTCATTTGTTTTCAGAACTGCTGAAGGTAATTACCTCTAGATGTTTCTATTAAACTTCTTTTCAGCCAAGAGCTACCAAATGAAAGAAACACAGAATTTATTCTCTGCCTTGGGTGAGACACAACAGTGACAAGGGAAGAATGCACTTCATTCAAGGGTGTTCACCCCACAATGAACACTGCAGATGAGGGGATGAGTGTGAGTGTGAGTGTGTGTGTGTGTGTGTGTGTGTGTGTACATAAACAGTAAGTTTTCTCAGCTTTTATCTTATTTATATTTACCTATTTAAAGATATACTGCACCAGTAGAAAATTGGCAATATGCAAGGAGTCAAAATAAAGAGATTTTCTTTAAAGTAAAGATGTCTCCTTTATCAAAAATTGCTTACAAAAAGAAAAGGACAGAGATTTGGCACTTTCCTCCGAATACTGTTGAGTCTTCCTAGTGGATTCCTCAGCCACCTTTTAATTTGTAATTTTTATCTTTGTTATGTTCTTCACATCTGAGGAATTAGCCTGGGATTTTCATGCTGCTCTGTATCCCAAACTCCTCATTATATTGTTTTATTGTGTTTCTGAGGTGGGTCAGAGTCAGCCACTGCGCAGGCCTGGCTCCCTCTTGCCAAGCCCTGGACTCAGCCTTGCAGGGGCTGGGGCTATGGGTGGGTGCCTTGGGCTCTACTCTGAGTGAGTACACTCCTCAGGGGGCCAGCGAGTCCTAATCAGCATATGCGCTTCTGGGATGTTGAACAGATTGCCTATGTACAGCAAAAGTACAGCTATTAAAAGTAACTTTAACTTTGTGAATTTAATTCCTAGAAAAGATTCTTTTCCAAAAATTTGAGCACTACAACCCATGAGGTTGGTGGAGAAGAACAGGTTTCTCAGCCAGAATTCACATATTTTGATTACATTTTCAAATCCACACCCTTGTTACACATGTGTTGTCTATTCAGGAGTGCTATGTAAGCATTAGACAAATTGAGGTCTAACTTGAAATGTTCGTGTTTTTCTAGATTTTATTTATTTATTTATTTATTTATTCATTATGTATTTGGTATAGGGTCTCACTCACTATGCAGATCAGACTCGTGGTAATCCTTCTGTTTTCATCCTCCCCAGTGCTGGGATTGCAGGCATGCCCTACCATGCCCAGACTCAGTGGCTGGCTCAATGCCCCTGGGGGCAGGGCCAGCACTTCATGTGTTACTGGGGATTGAACCCTGGTTTCTACAGTTGCCTAAGCAGGCACTTAGTCCACTGAGCTATCTTGCTGGACCTTTTTACCTAGATATTTAGAAGTCATTGGGAATATAAATGTATAGGTACTAACTGATCACTATATTGATTTGTTTGTCAAATTTATATGAAATATCTTTTGGGAAAGGGACTGTTGAACCAAGTCTGACCAATGTAACACTGTCAGCATGTGTTGGTGTTTGGAAGAGGTAGAGGCAGGGATTCTGGCAGGTGCAGCACTGTGCACTGGCCCCAGGATGGCTCTGGACACCAGCTCTACATATGCTGTCTGTGTTTTGGGTATACAGTGTGCAAGTATACCCAAATTACTATATATATCCAATATCTAGTTTCTCTCTGTTAAATGGGATGGTATTATATAAGAAAGTATTAGTGTAATCAGCATATATTGCGAAACTTTTGTTGACATTCATAGGAAAATGTATCCTTTGTAAAATAATTGTGGATAAGAATTTCTCCAACTGATATATATGCCTGTCATGTTCTGTAGATTGAATCAGGGAGAAGGAAGACAAAATGTTTCAGGGTCAAAATGGTTATACTTAGAAGCTATATCAGATTATAATCATTACTACATCTGCAAGTTTATGTGTTAGTGCTTCATGGACTGTGGACAAGTTTTTTGTGTTTGTATCTGGGAGTGCGTTACCAGGAATTGAACTCAGGACCTTATGCTTGCCAGGCAGGTGCTTATGCTGTTGAGCTATCTCCTGGGATGAAGTTCTTATATGAAAAAGATCTAGTTCTAGATATGTAGAAGTGCTTGGTGTAAGTAAAAGTACCAATAAGGGACAAATGCATTGCTTTGCTTGGGTCTGAAACATCGCACAAATTCTGCAAATTCTCCTGGGGGTGGAAGGTGGCTGGTCACAGGAGGACAGCAGCCATCCGGCCTGGAGGGGAACTACCAAGGCTGGAGCCTAGAGCTGAATGCCTCTCCTTAGCTCCTTCCTCCTCTCCACTTCCCAGCTGTCACAGTGTGAGTAGCTTCCACACACCAAGAGCCTCTTCCACCCCAGGCTTCTCTTGAAGCCAAACAACCATTTTTGGTGAAGCTGAGCCTAAATGCATTAAGTTCTCAAAATTCAGGTGTCCCAGGAACAGGAAAGTGAGTATGGAAAATTTTGGAACCAGAGAAGTGGGGTTGTTCTGTGACTGTACCAATCATGTGATTCAAAAGCTCTTGGAGTATGACAGTGCAAGAGTTTGGAAATGTTTGAAGAAGCAGCTAGAGAAGCCCCATGATGCTGAAAGTCTGTCTTAGTGAGTGGTACTTGGCCATGTCTCAGAAATACCAGGACGCACACAGAAATGCAGATGGAAAGGGTGGGTTCAAAGTTTTCAGTCAGTGATAAGGACTCCATTGGCATCTCTGAAAAGTGGGCATTATTGGAACAGGTCCCAAGGCAGGAAGTTTCAATAAAGGTACCCAGCATAAACAGGCCACAAAGCTCAGCACAGAAAACAAACAAAAATAGACAATGAGAAAACAGAGAAACCAAGTGTCTCAAAGAGCTCCTACCGCATTTACCTTGTCCCCCCAAAAATCCAGGAAGAATCCAGATGCATGGATGAGAGTCTATGCTGTAATGTTCGAAAAGAAGGCAAGACCTGGAGGTGATGAGGGGCTCAGGAAGCTCAAGACAGGTGTAATTAAACACATGGTGACTCTAATTGAGCAAGGGATTAGTGAGTCTAGAGAAGACACTAATAAAAGCTTGGAGGAGCTAAAGAGAGCCACAAAACAGGAATTTTGCACATGAAAAAGATCTGGAGTCCATTAAACAGTCTCAAGTGGAAATCCAAGAAATTAAAAGTCTCTTGAATTTATAAACAGTGTAATCAACCAATGTGAGGACAAAGTATCAGACTTAGAAGACAGCAAAGAGACCTTCAAAAGAGCAAGGGAACATACACATAGAACACATCCAGCAGCCGGCAGATGACACAGAGGAGACTAATCTAAGAGTAACAGGATGGACCAGTGAGATAGCTCAGTGGAACAGTGCCTGCTGGACAAGTGTAAGGTCCTGAGTTCTATTTCTGGCACCAAAAACATAGAAAAAATAAAAATAAATAGCATCCGCTTGTTTAGGTCAAGGGATATACCTCATAAGCACAAGTGCCTGCCTGACAAGTGCAATGTCTTGAGTTCAGTTCCTGGTACCAAAACGAAAAAAAAAAGGTAAGATTAATTGGAATTAATGAAAATTCAGAAGACTAAACAAAGGGGTTATAAAAATCTGTGTATAGAAGTAATAATGGAAAATATTTTCAAATATAGAAAAGAAATTTGATGTACAATAAGAGCAACATATAGAGGCTCAAATATCAATAATTGGAAAGAACTACACCAGGACATGCATGATTTCTCTAGCAGCAAGAGTCACAGATTCTGTTAGTGAAAAGCAAATCACTTAGAAAGGAAAACCATCAGAATTAGACCAGAGTTATAAAACTGGAAAGTCATGGAGAGCTTGAAGTGAAGTGTCTCAACCATGAAAACAACACAACTTCCAACCTGGATTGATGTATCACACAAATGTATAGTTCAAAATTGATGGAAAAATATGATATTTGTATTATAACAAGCACCCAAAGAAAGTCATGACTATCAAAGCAGCACTCCATGAAATTCTGAAAGAGACAATAAAGATAACAGTGCTAAATGCTTAATAAAATGACTCCATCAGGTAAGAAAAGCAATTAAGTCAAAGGTAAGGAAAGGGAGCCAACAGTAGTCAAGGCTGTGTAACTGTCAGTTACAACTCTCAATGTGAATGAACTCAATTGACCAATCAAAAGGCTCACATGAACAAAATGGATCAAAACAGAAGATCCAACCACAACAAACACATTTAAGTTCTTAAGAAAAATGTTCACAAAAGAAGTTCATAGGTTCAAAAACAAAGAGTGGAAAACAGTATTCCATGCAAGAGATCTTGAAAAGAGTAGGACTAGCTACTCTAATTAGAAATAACATTATTTCAAACAGTGACTGGTTGGAAGA
The DNA here is from genome assembly GCA_004027165.1 of Ctenomys sociabilis. NCBI lineage: Eukaryota > Metazoa > Chordata > Mammalia > Rodentia > Ctenomyidae > Ctenomys > Ctenomys sociabilis. Next base: position 63,490 of record PVKA01001856.1, on the reverse strand, counting down.
GACAAAGACCTTTACCACATGCTGGTTAAGGGAACAATTCAGTAAGAAGATGTAACAGTGATAAGCATACACCTCAGCACCTGTGTACCCAATCTCACACAACAACAATGCGCATAAAAAATCAGAAAACTCCAATCCAATTGTATTGGGAAAACTCAACAACCCACTGCCACAAGATGACAGATAATCTAGTCTAAAAATCCGAGTTCACAAAGCCTTTGAACAAATAAACTCAATAGATATCTACAAAGCATTCCTCCCAACCAAACAAAACTACATGTTCTTCTCAGCAGCACAGCAAGTTTCAGCAAACTGGACCAAATGCTGGGCCATAGAACATGCTTCAGTAACACGCAAGAGTCACACCACTCCGTGCATGCTATCAGGTCACAGTGTAATGAAACAAGAAATCAACAGCAAATGAATTCTCTGAAACCATGAAAACACAAGGGAATTAAAAAACTCCCTCTTGAGTAATCAATGGACTACACAGAAAATGAAAGAAGAAATTAAATAGTTCCCACCAACAAATAATGCCAGTGTGGCACACTGAACTGATGCACTGGAACCTTCCAGATGTAATGAAAGCAGTCCTAAGAAGGATATTATAGCAGGAAATTCTCATATCAGAGAAACAGAAACTCAAATAAATAACTAATGATAAACCCTGAGGCTCTAGAAAAACAAGACCAATAAAACCTCAAAGTGAGTATGAGGAAATAAATTATAAAGATCAGAGCATAAATTTATGAAATTACAACTAGAAAACAATACAAAGAATCAACAAGTTGAAATGTTATTTACTTAAAAAATTAAAAAACATAAACCCTTATCTAACTTTATCAGAAAAAGGAATAAAAAGACATAAATCTATGCCATTAACAAACAAAAAGAGTAAAACCACAATAGATTCTGCAGATATGCAGCAGGTCCTCAGTGACTATTTTGAGAACACTGTATTTTCATAAAGTAAAAAATTCAGAAAAAAATAGATTTCTAGATACAAAAGCTGAATCAGGAATAAATAAAAATCCTAACTAATCCAACATCAGTCAGGGAAATTACAGATGTAATAGGAAACCATGGAGTAAGCAAAGTACAGGTCTCCAAACTGCTGAAGCCTAAAAGACTTAATGCCAGCAATCATTTTATTCATTAATAAAATTGAAAGAGAAGTCATTCCCAGAAGCAAGCATTACCCTAATACCAAAACTAGAGAAGGACCTAACCAAAAAGTAGAACTGCGGGATAACCTTTTTTTTTTTTTTTTTTTTTTTTTGTCTTTTTGAGACAGGGTCTCACTATGCAGTTCAGGCTGTCCTTAAGCTCACTTTGTAGCTCAGGCTGGTCTTGAACTCACAACAATCCTCCTGCCTCAGCCTCCTGAGTGCTGGGATTACAGGAGTGCGCCACCACGCCCGGCTTGGGATAACCTTTTTAATGAACATGTATGCAGAAGTCCTCAAGTCCTGGAAACTAGAATGCAGAAAATGATCAAAGAATTATACACCATAATCAAGAATTCATTCCAGGAATGCACGGACAGCTCAACACACACAAGACAACATATGTAATGTAGTAGGTCCACAGCATAGGACGAGTTCCATTCCAGGAAAATACTTGCCAGCTGGATTCATTCATAATCCAGCAAAGTAAGTTTTATACAGCACACCAGGACTCTGTCTCTCTGTCTCTCTTTCTCTCTCTCTCTCTCTGTCTCTGTCTGTCTGGTATCTCCCTATTCAGAAAGGGCTGGCCTTGTGCTCACTTTTTCACTCCCAGGCTGATCTCATGCTCACAGTGATCCTCCTATCTCAACATCCTGAGTACTGAGATTACAGGTGCACATCACCCAGGGCACACACAATGTGCCCAGGGTGCTGGGGCCTGCATGGAATGTGGGTCCAGGGATCAAACTCAGGATCTTGTGCTTTCCCATTAGGTGTTTATGTCTCTGAGCTATCTTCCCAACAGTAAAAGTTCAAACTTGAATGTTCATAAGCCAGAAACCTATTGAACATCATATTAACAGAAGCAATGACAAAACTGTATGACTATTTCAATAGATAGTTGAATAGTTGAAGAGATCCAACATTGCTTCATGATAGAAACACCGAAGAACACTAGTACTTTCATTTGGTTGGGAGGAGTACTTTGTAGATATCTATTAAGTCTATTTGTTCAAAGTTTTTGTTGAACTCAGATTTTTTGTTGATTTTCAGAAATTAAAGAACAGCAAGTCTTTAATTCACTCTGATAAAAGCTGTCCAAGAGAAAACCATGAGCCACATCATATTAAATTGATAAAAGATGGAAGCTTTCACCCTGAAATCAGGATCAGGACAGTGATGTTCTCTGTCACGACTCCTGTTCAATGCAGTTTTCCAAACACGGCCCATAGCAATTAATTAGACAAGAAGCACAAAATAAAAGGAATATGGGCAGGCAAGAAAGAAATTAAATCAGTATTTGCAAGATCCTCTGCACATAAGAACTGAAAAATTCCATTGAAAGACTCAGAATTAATAACCAAATTTGGTAGGACAGCCAAATACAATGTTAGCACTCAAAAATAAATGTTACACATGTATACCAATATCAAAGTTACTGCAAAAGCATTAGGGAAACAAAACCTTTCATAATAGCACAAAAAATGAAATACTTTGAGTTTGTCAAACCAAGAAACAGAAGGATTTCTACAATAAGGACTGTAGTACTCAGTGGTAGAGCTCTTGCCTTGCAAACAAGGCCCTGGGTTTGATCTCTGGCCACACACACACACACACACATACAAACACACACACACACACACACACACACTCAGTACTCTGAATAAAGAGACTGAAGACAATATCAGAAACTGAAAAGGTTCGTTAGATTAACAAAATTAACATAATAAAGATGACCATTCTTCCAAAACTGTCATATAGAATTAAAACACTGACAGTATCCTTCTCAGTAGTAAAGAAAAACAAGACAAAAGCTCATGTGAAATTTTAAAAAATCCACAGCATGTTAATTGTAAGTCTGACAGGGCCCTGTTGCCTACTTTTTCTTCAGCTAAATTTCTGACCCCAGGAAAAGCAGGGATATACTTTACCAAGAGTTGAGTTTTAGGGTTTTTTTTTGAATTATTTTTCTTTTTCTTTCTTTTCTTTTTGTTCAGAACTGGGGATTGAACTGAGGCCTTTGCACTTGCCAGGGAAGTGCTTATTCCAGTGAGCCATCTCCCAGCCCCAGGAGTTGAGTTTTTTAGTATTCTGGGTCATCCTGTCACTGCTGTATCTGTGGGGTCTTGAGGTACACACATTTGCGACTCTGGCAAAGCATGATCCTCACTGTGCACCTCAGCTGCTCAGGTGGAGAGTGTGGGAGTGTATGGCCCATGGGGCACACGTACCAAGCTGCTGAATGCACGTCTGCATTATTTTCTTACTGTACATGAAATTTAAAGAATAAATACTATTTTAAATCCCCAAATATAACTGCAATGGAAATTATGTTAACAATAGTGAGTAATTCAAAGAAGTTGTCGACCATAGCCATTTACAGCTCAGCTTAATATTATGGCCCCACGATGTATACTTCATTTTTATACTTTTCTGCTGGATGGTTAAGACCTAGATAGATCAAGACTTATATACCAACACATGAACTTTATATTTCCTATGTGGTCAGTGAAGTCCTCTCAGGGTTTATCTTGTAGTCCTGTACATT
>PVKA01001856.1:0-59673 GCA_004027165.1 Ctenomys sociabilis | reverse complement strand
GATTGTGGTGTCGAGTTCAAGCACCTAAGTCAGTTGAATGTCAATGGAGTGCCCACCTTTGACAAGTGTAGACAAAGGAAGGGGTGTAGAAAGAAAAAATCATGATGTGTGTGTATAGACAGAACAGTTGGGATAGATAACGCTGTGCTTCTACATAATTCTATGAGAGGCAAGATCTACACTAATGGTGGTTGGACAGGATATTATGTCGGCTTCTAGTACTATGGTCATCCACTAGGAAAATAATTATTGAATTTTTGATATAATTCAGGTATAAAAAACAAGATAAGTAAGCAGCTACACTCTTAATTCACTGATAAGAGATATCTGCTAAAATAATATCTGTAAATATAATATCATGTATGCACCTTGTACAATACCAAAACGTTATGAAAACAGTTTGCAATGTATTAATTTATTGAATCGGTATTGTTAAGGTGTCTTGAAACTGATTGACATTTGTAGTTCAATAAAATAAAAAACAAAACAAAACAAAACAAATAAAGGAAATTATGTTAAATAGTCCTTGAGTCAAAAGCTATGTAGCTTTCTTATGTATTGACTTTCTCATTCTGTTTTGGCACCAGGAATCAGGCTTAGGGCCATAAGTTTGCCAGGCAGGTGCTGTGCTGCTGAGCTGTGCCCTATGCCATTAGGACACACCCACCACAGTTATCCCAAGTAGAAGCAACAACCTCTGGCTGCTCGCCTTCAAATGTGCTCCCTCCCTCTCCAACACTTTCCCTGGAGCCACTCCACACACCGTGATCCAGTCTTGTGGCCCTCAGCATAGCCACACTGGTTCTGACCCAGGTTCTTGAGATTCCACAACTGTAAGCACATAAGTCTGCCTTCCTCAACACTCAGCCTGAGTCATCAATACAAGGCCTTCACTCAAAGAACAGTGAGTGAAGACACAGGTCCCGGGTAGGCTGAAACTGATCACATACAGTATGCTCATAATAAAGTCTTCTTAATTAAGTGAATGTGATGCTGTCATTTAAGACAGAGCCATTTAATACTTTTAATCATTTGAAATTATAATCATAACCATAAAACAGGGAGTGATTTCTGTCAATTAGTAAAATTGAAACTTTACATAGTAAAAATGTAAACACTGCAGTTTGTGCCTTGCCTCTGAAAAATCCATTGTCGGTGTGACATCAGGACAGCTTGTCCTGTCAGAAAACCACATGGGATCCAGCAAATGGTCCGAATTTTCTGATCAAGGAGAATGTGGGACCACAGAGCAAAGTGATCGATGAGGATGTAGAATGTGCCTAAGGAGAATTACATGGAGAAAAATCATTCTCTCAGGCTTTCACAGAGAGCAAAATGGTCAAGCAATGGCCAGGACTCATCCACATGGCTGACACTGACAAAGGATCTACAAACTATGGTACAAGGTTTCAGGGCAAATTCTAAGGGGATTTGACTGACCTTGACAGATACAAAAGTTACATTTCTTGTTATATAGGTATTCTGTTATCTTGGTTTTAACCATCCAGCAGAAAAGTATAAAAATGAGGTATAAAAAGTAAAGCCATATTAATAGGCTGAGCTGTAAAAGGCTCAAGTCAACAACTTCTGACATTGCCAGTCCTATGGAAAAGTCAGTACTGTTATGGACTACTGGATTATATTGGAATATTTTGCTGGATTCATGCCCCTCAATATTTAAATGACAATGGAATACTTATCTCTGACAAAACTGAACAACAACGGGGATACAAATGAAGGATATTTTGTATCTGTATATTCAAAATAGGATAGATATACAGCTGCATTCTCTTAATTCAACAGGAAGAAAGAATTGTACTAATAGTGTTTGCCTATTTTTGGATTGGCTCTTTAAATTTGAAGAGATCATAGAGAGCTTGTGAAGTGCTGGAAAAATGGGCTTTCCACATGCCAAAGAGTAAACTTGACTCAGGCCTCGCATCATGCACTAAACTAAATCAAAATGGATCAAAGATCTAAACATTAAAACAGAAAGAACAAATGTCCCAGAAAATAGCATAGGTAGAACTCTTAAGGCATTGGTGTAAGCAAAGACTTTTTGAATAAAATGCTGATTGCGTGGGCAATATTATAAGTAATCAGGACCTGGTGTCCTACCTTACTAAAGCCTTTCACGTAGCAAAATAAATAATCAACAGAGTGAAGAGACAACTCACAGAATGGGAAAAAATTTAGAGCTCTTCCTCAGACAAAAGACTAACATCTAGAATATACGAAGAATGCAAAAAATTACACCCTTCAAATTTAAAGATCCAATCCAAAAATCATCTGAAAGGATTAGGGACATCTCAGATGAAGTAGTAATGGCAAATAAATATGCTACAAAATGTTCAGTATCACAAATTAAGACAACACTGAGGTTCTATCCTATAAAAGAAATAATGGCTATTATCAAGAAATCAACCAATAACAAATGTTGGTGAGATTGTGGGGAAAAAGGAATGCTTCTCCACTATTTGTGGGAGTATAGACCAATGCAGCCACTACAGAAATCAGTGTGGAGATTCCTCAAAAAATTAAAACTAGAACACAAATGTCCATTAACTGAGGAATGGGTAAAGAATGTGGGATTCTTTATACAAAGGAATACTATTCTGTCATAAAGGATAAAACTGAGACATTTCTAGATAAATAGATGCACCTTGAGGCCTTACTCTTAAGTGAAATAAATCAGATTCATGTGTGCAAACATCTCTTTACCTCCTTAGTGTGAGAAACTTAAAGAGTAAATCAGGACCAAAAGGTACAATCGATATTGTGAAATGGGAAAAATTGTTCAGAAAGAAAAAGAATGAGGGATGGGGCTGGAAAAGGAAGAAGGGTAATGTGGCCAAAGAATTCAAGAGGATAAATGGAAGCAAAGCTTTGTAAATACGGAGGGGAAGTGGCGTTGAAGGCATGAGTGGGTGGGGAATACATTGAACCTTCTTTCAATGTATTGCTTGCAGGTACAAATTCTCCATGGTGAATGTGATCCTTGTGTGTATCTAAAATGTAGCAATGAACTTAAAAATTCTATAAAACTCTCAAAACAGGTTAAATTTTTCCTTTGAGTAAGATAGGACTGGCCAGATCATTAAAATAAGAATTTGGTTCTCAGAGTGGCTATAGAAATTAATCAGGGTGTTAAAGATACATTTTTGTTTATGTTGACCCAGACACTGAGAATATGGATTGCCAGTAAACCTGCTAATTACAACGTAAACCCTGCTGGAAGTATGGATGGGGACCCCGCCATAGAAGTCTAAGTGGTCCACCTTCTCTCCAGCTCTGTGTGCAGAGGAGTCTTAGCATGAAAAGGAGCCAGGAGAGTTACCCAAGGCCATTGTGACATCAGTGTTCATTAATGGATGTGCAAGAAGTACACACTGTGGTGGGTTATGTCTTATGTTAATGTAGACATTAGCGAGCACTTGGGAACATGGATGCTAGTGAGTACATGGGAATATGGATGCTAGGGAGCACATGGGGACATGGATAATAGGGAGCACATGGCAATGTGGATGGCAGTGAGCACATGGGAACATGGATGGTAGTGAGCACATGGCAGTGTGGATGGTAGTGAGCACATGGGGACATGGATAATAGCGAGCACATGGGAATGTGGATGGTAGTGAACACATGGGAACATGGATGACAGTGATCACATGGGAACATGGATGGTAGTGAGCCCATGGGAACAAGGATGGCAGTGATCACATGGGAACGTGGATGGTAGTGAGCACATGGGAATGTGGATGGTAGTGAGCACATGGGAACGTGGATGCTAGGGAGCACATGGCAATGTGGATGGCAGTGAGCACGTGGGAATGTGGACACTAGCGAGCACAAGGGTATGAGGTGTGATCTCACATACGGTGATGTTCAAATTTTAAAAAGTAGAGCCCCCTTGCCATTGATCACCCTCAAAGCACTCACCCTTGATGGAAGCATGCTTAGTGCACCACTCTCGGCACTTCCTGAAGAGTTCTGATGTCCTCTTAAGTGCCATGATCAAAAACACAGAAATGGCCATGCTACTTCCCACCCCACAGACATGTAAGATTTTCCAATCATGACTTGCTTTCCTTGCCTCATCATTCCCTAGATCTGCACCATTAAGCTGTAGCTCTCCCAAAGTCAAACAACCAGCAAGGGAGAGCATTTGACAAAGCCCAGGGTGTGGGGGCAGCCTCAGCAACACTCCAATGATGCTGAGGAAAGAGGGCACCAGAATGGCTCAGGGCACAGAAAACACATTCAGCAAGGAATCCCTAGTGGTTTTCTGATAGTTTCACATTTTAATCAGTTCTACTTTGTCTTACTATAATGCTTAAATCATGCCTTGCCATACTAGTTTATCTTTGAAAACATCCCCAGGTGTGTTTCAGATGACAGCTTTTTCTCTCTCTTGTCATCAATAATACAACAGATAAGATATGAAAGAGATCATCTATGTTTGGAGTGGGGTCTGGCTTTGTGTGTGCAAACTTATGCTCCATGTTGACAACCACAAGCACACAGTCCAGAGTCCTCACAAATGGAAACACTTTCCTGACGTGCACTCATTCGTGGGAATCACCACACCATTCCCTAATTTGAGAGATATGATACAATAAACATATTTTATAAAATTGTGTAAGAAGCACAAAACAATTTTTCTTGTCTTGGGCCAGCTCATTATGTGCATGCAAATGCTCCAAATCCCGAAACAAACGTGCAGGTCTGGTCCCAGGTATTTAAAATAACAAACACTCACCCTGTGGTCTCTTGTTTAATGCTTTTGCAGTGCACAGGGTGGTGGCAGGTTTCCATAATGGCCTTGCACTCACTCCTGAACTTGTGTTTCTGTCTCATTAGTTAGTTGTTTTGTTTTCTGTGAAATTGAGTCCTGCCAGTAACAGTTTTCTCTTCAAAGAGTAATCCTGAGTCAATTTGGTATGTATTGAGGAACACCGGAAACTCATAACTCAAACAAGATCAATTCAAAACGCTTACCTCTCTATTTCATTTTGTCTTTAATATCCTCTCATGCTTTGATTCAGTGTTATACTAGCACTATATTCCTTCTGTAGAATTGTGAAAGCTATTTCATATTCAATGCAGATCTTCTCAGACACATATATCAGGGTTTTTCGTAGAGGAAACAATCAATAGTGCATGTGTTCCTGTGTGCGTTTATGCTCCTGTGTGTGTGTGTGTGTGTGTGTGTGTGTGTGTGTGTGTGTAAAGAGAGTAACTTTAAGGAACTGAACATTGATTCCTATAATTCCAGAAGTTTTTGAGTGTACAATCCACAGAGCATGTAGACAGTCTAGAAACTTGGCATTTTTATGCTGTAATACAAAGGTAGTATTTTGTTTTCTTCTCTTCCTGTGGGTTCTCATTTTATCTATGAGATACATTTGTATACTATCAAAACTAGTGCTTCTCATGTAATCTGGGCTCCATAGCTTAACCATGTTGACATAGACATCTGGCTATCAAAATGTTCAGCAAAATGTCTAGATGAAGAGAAACTAGCACTTCAAAATACATCCAGGGCCAGCGAGATAGCTCAGTGGACCAAGCTCCTGCTTAGGCAAGCACAGGGACTGAAGTTCAATCCCTACCATCACATGCCATGCTGGGCCCGCCTGCAGGCATACTGAGCCAGCCATGTAGTGCAGGTGTGGTGGTGCATAGCTGCAATCACAGTGCTGGAGAGGCTGAAACAGGAGGATCACAAGGAATCTGAGCTGTGCAGTGAGGGCCTGTGCCAAATACATTAGAAAAAACCTGAACTGTGAAAAATTATATATATATATATAATATATATATATATATATATATATAATTAGATAAATTTTGTATATAAAACTATAACCAAGGTAATTTTGTCTATTACTCAACTAATAAAAATGTCAACAATCCATCACTGAAGAGAAAAATAAACTATGATGCATTAATGCCACTTATTACTCTTCTGGATATTCCTTCTACAGAGAACATTGAAACCTAGAACACAAACTATTTTATTTTTTTATTTTATTTTTAAATTAATTTTATTGAGAAACAAATAGCAATGAGACAGTCTCAAAATCGAGTAGTAGGACAGTTTCAATAATTAATACATTGCATGTTGTTGTCTTTGTAATGGTTATTCATAGACATACTTTTAAAAGGTCAATTTTTATTTATCAGTTATCAAGAGAGATAAAATGTAGAACATCACATTTGGAAAAAGGAAGCATTTATAAGGTAGTAAATAATTAGATATCTGGCACAAGAAAAGAAAAATTTGTCCTTAAATCATACTAGATTGTAATTCAAAATTATACTACACATTGTAGATTAAATGGTAAAGGTAAAAATAAGTGAATTTATAGATGGCTGGTCAGAATAATAAGAATATACTTGAGTTTAAGGTGAAGAAGAAATTCATTCTGGAGGAAAAGTTTAACAGTTGAAAGTATGTTAGTATTGAATAGTTTTGCTTATCAGAAGCCCAATAGAAACACAGCAAGCAATAAGAACATAACTGCAACATACTAAAAGAGTTTTTCTTTCAAATAGTACTGTCTTGCACACACACACACACACACACACAGAGGAAAATCTAGCCTGGTATACACTAGAGTAAGAACTTCACATGAGAAGGTACATAGGGTGAAAACCATGGAGATGCATTCTGATTCCTTACTCAGCAGGAAAAACCAAATGAAAAATAAAAGTGAGAAATTCCACTGCCCCAGCTGCTTTAATGAAAAACATTAAAAACCCTCACTGTGGTGAGGACTGGACATGACGAGTTTCGATACACTGCTACTGATGAAGAAAGTGAACATCATGAAAACAGTACGAAAAGGAAGTTTGGAATATAGGAAGGAATTAAAAATGTATATTTCTGCATTAGGTGACAAGACAAACTATTTTATCAAGAAGAAAGCAAACTACAACATCCTTCGGGGCAGTGCCCCGTGCCCATAATTCCAGGATTCATAAGGCTAAGGTAAGATCCCTCAAGCTGGAGATTCTACACCAGTGTCACGGCAGAGAGACCCTGCATCCCAAAAGGCCCAGAAATGCATGTCTTGCAGGTTCTCCTTCATGAACATAAAGCTTTTCATGAAAGGGAATATACTGAATTTTCAAATATGTGTGTTGGAAAGGTGTGCAAGATTCTACTTTTATCCTGTAAATCTTGATTTTAAAATTCTACCATGTATCAGTTTTATATAAAAGCAAATAATGAGAGAAAAAACAGATATAAACTCATAAATTTAATTTAAAACTTTTATATATAGGCAAATTCTGAAATATTAAAAATGGACTAAAAAAATCAGACAATTAAAAATGAGATCAATTCAACTGCTGAACCAAAGTACTATGGTAATATTTGCAGTCTTCTTTAGTTAGTCAGTTATTTACAATTGAATAAAGTCTTCAATATTTTATTTATTTAGCTTAATATTTAAAAGTTGTGCTAATTATGTTTTTATGTATTTAGTACAGGGTCTTAGAAGGTCTCACTACACAGATCAGACTCATAGTGATCCTCAATGATCTTTAGTCATTTCAGTAATTCTGAAATATATATCTTTCAGAGGTTTTTTTAATTAAATTAAAATGGTCAAATATGACACAATTTCAAATCAGAAATTCTGACCCTTAGGGCTTGGTGGTCTAAGCACCTGCCTGGCAAGCACAAAGTTCCAAGTGTAATCCCCAGTACCGCATGCCGTACCAGCCCCAAAACTGGGCACAATGGTGTACCCCATAATCCATGCACTGGGGAGAGTGAGACAAGAGGATCACTATGAGTCCAAATTGTATAGTAAGACCCTACATCCAATAAATAGAAAATCTGACCCTTTAACATTTACTGGAATAAATTTGACTTATTCCTGCTTCGAATGAACTGTTTTTTATATAAATGCCCCCATCATAGGGATTATGTACCAGTGCACAATATATCTTGATTCCTTTTATCCCATTCTCTTCCCTTCCTTTCAACCTCTCTTTATTTACAAAGCTTTGTTTCCATTTTTAACCTTCAATTTCTCATTTTTCTGTTTTTACTTGCCCTCTCTTCTCCCTAGTTCCTTGAAACTTTGAACAATGTCTTACTGTTTCACAGCATCTACAGTACATTCTGGTCCTTACACCAGAGAGACAAAGTGATATTCGTATATATGTGTGACCAATTTATTTCATTTAAAATATGGTCTTAAGATGAATCCACTTATCCATAGATATCTCGAGTTCATCCTTCTCCACGCCTGAGTAGTACTCCCTTGTATAAAAATCCATGTGGAGACCAGAATCCTGTTACCTTTCATTCAGTGAATAGCTGCATGTGTAGAATCCAAAAAAATTTATGTACCGTCTGCTCATTTGTTAGACAGCAATAGAAAGCAGAAGGGCGAGTAGAGCTGTGAGTTCAGAGTCCCACACCCCCTAGGAAGGAGGCACAAGCTACGGTAGTGCAGGTGAAGCCATGGCTCCTGTGCTGTCGACCGCTGACCCTGAGCAGTGATGACTCCAGGCGGTGGGTTTTGTCCCCCTCTGCAGTTCCCTCAATTATTTGCAAGCTTGGCAAGTGAGGCCAATTTACGTTGAGTGCAGCTGTTGCCAATTACGTTCATCTACGTGTAGGCACTGGAGTGTGAGGGCCCTCCTCTGCATCTCCCCACCCTATCTCTTCTACTTATGGCACTGCCTTGAGGACACCTGAAAGCCTCAGAAGGGCCCACAGTCTTGTAGGGCCTTCTTTGTGTTAGAGTCTCACTTGTGAAAGGTTTAACCTAGGTACTGCTCAGTACCAGAAATAGAGAAGCAAGTAAATGGGATGAAATTACAGTCTCTGGTTATCACATGCACTGGAGGATAAAGAGCCATCAACATTAATTGAGTAGCATAGATTTTCTCCAATTGCAAAATGGGTCACAAAGGTTATAAAAGACGGAAGAGAGGAGGGGAAGCATATGAGGCCAACAGTGCAGAATAAGCACTCCGGGCTCCTCCGAGGAGAGGGCAGGCTGCCTCTGCTCCTGGGCTCAGCTTGTCTCATAGTTCTGCTTGTGAACCAGGCTAGTCCTGAGCTGAATTAACTTTCATCATGAGGTTGGAAATTAATAAGGTTAATCCATTTAGAACCATATATATAAATTCTGTGCAGGGTCTCACTATGCATCTCAGACTCATAGTAATACTCCTATTTTCAGCCTCCCAAGGGCTGGGATTACAGGCGTGTGCCACCACATCTGGACTCAGTGGCCCACTCAGCGTGACTGGGGGCAGCGGGGCTGGCTGGGTGTGTGGTGCCGGAGATCAAACCCCAGCCCTGTGCTTGTCTAAGCAGGTGCTCAGGCTGCTGAGCTATCTTGCTGGCCCTTCATACGTATGCGTTAACCACAAAAATATAAAACAAAGTACACTATAGTATGAAGAGAGATCACTACCAAGGCTTGAGCTGAGCTCTGGCGTGGAGGAGAGGAGGCAGGTCAGGAGAAGCTGTTATTTTTAGAGCCCAGTCCATATGGACTTCAGGGAGAGCTTTTCAGAGATTTCTTTGTCTTCAGCTACAAGGTCAAACTGGATGAAAAGTCTGCCTAAGGTCACTTGTTCTTTCCTGCCAGTATGATCCTCTGGAAATGAGAGGCCACGCTGTCACTAATTAGATTCCACACTGTGGGTTGCGGTTAGTGGGGCAGCACTTCTCAAGGAAACCTGGGCAGCTCTTTCCACCCCAGTGGTTTCCATCTTTGTCCTCCCTCATGCGGTGAGCTCTTCCATCCTCAGCACCTTCTGTGGGCCTCAGCAGGCTGCTCTGTACTTACCCCACTGACATCCAGCCCCCTGCTGTTGCCATGGCCACAGTCTCCTCCACTCCCTGTGCATCCTTTTTGAGTTTTTTTTTCAATATTTTAGTACAGGGTCTACAGGGTCTTACTGCATAGATTGGACTCATAGAGATCCTCCTGTTTTCAGCCTCACAAACACTGGGATTACAGGTGCGCACCACTATGCCATCTCAGTCACCATCTCAGAGTGCCCTGGGGATAGAGTTGGTATAGTATACTGGGAACTGAACCCCGGTCCCTGAGCCTGCCTAAGCAGATGCTTTAGGCCACTGGGCTATCTGGCCAGTCCCCCTTTCTGGCCACAGCTTTCTCCTGACTATTTGAGGTTTGATGCACAAAATCTCCCCAGGTTTTGTCATTGAGCTTGGTGCAGTGGAAAACATTGCAGGGTTTCTTCCAGAACTCTGCTAGAGTCTAGTGTGTCTCTCAGTAACACTGAGGCACCTACTGAAGAGCACTGTGTGCAGCTGCTTGAAGCCTTGAAGCAGCAGATCACTGGCTGGGCCCTGGCTGCAGAAGCCAGGTCATGCTGGGAAGGGGGGGAACCCGAACAAGGTCGCACTCAGTGCCTGTATCATTCCTCAAAGCTGGATGGGTGTCAGAACATTGTCCATCAGAAGAGGACATCTTTCAGGCTCTTGGTTGTCAGGTACTTCTTGTTGGCGGGCGTGAACACCTTCTGCAGCCCTTCCACAGGCTATTGCTTGTGACCTAAGCTTTCACGCTGGCCCGACACAAGACAGGCACCTGGCCTTGTGCGTGCTCCATTCCTGGAATGCTGAGGGCTCTGTAAATGGTGCAGCGGCAGTGGTGTCTTCTCCGGATCAGCAGTGCCTCTGCACACAGCCAAAGTGTCAGCCGGCCCTTCACCGGCTTGTGCCCAGCGGTGCCTTTCCTTCTGCGTGATGCAGCAGCTGCTTCCAAGAGGACCTTGTTTCACCATACTGAACACCTGCTGAGCGATGCATCCTCTGCCTTTGAATTCTCTCCTTTTGGCTTCTGAAGCAGCCCAATCAGAACCGGAGGTCTACAGATGTCCTGTCACACTGTGGACGCCACTAATTTCTCTTCTGGCACTAAATCCTTTTCTTGCTGCGTGTGCAGAGTGGCTTCTCACAGTGAAGCATGGCAGTCTCCCAGCTTTCTCATGGAGCGCAGCTGCATGCACTGCCAGCCGCCACCTGTTCCTTGAGAGTACTCCCAAGGTGTCCCTACTTCTCCAGCACTCGTGTCCTCCATGAGCATCCTTGCTTCTTCCACCACATCAGCTCCTTCGTTGGCATCTTTATTCTTGAAAATCATAGCTATTGTCGGCCTCGTGATCTTGTGTCTCTGGGCCAGACAAGTCACAGAAGGCCACGCATCTTCTCTGCCGCGTCCTTCCTCAATCTGGGGGCTGCATCATAAGGTTCCCGCTCACACTGCTCTTGCTCTGTGCTTCCTGGCACCTTCACTGCCGCCCCACAATTGGCTGCTGTGCTTGCTCTGCACCTTCTCTGGATCTGTCCCACGCAGTGTGCATGTGCTGAGTAGCGCACGGACACTGTCACAACACGTATGCACAGGTCTGCTTGTGACAGGGATTCAGGGGAAGAAGGCGACATTCGTGTGTTTCATTTGGTGTGGGGTTTAGGAAATAAGGCAATATTTTGCCGCACACTTCTGTTTATGAACCAAATTGGTCAGGAATGAAAGCATTTGCAAACCAGGCCATTACTATAATGTGCGGGAAAGAGGAATTAAAGCAAGGAATGGCAAGAAGTAGATTGGGAAGTAGGAGGAGAACTGCACTTGCACCTTACCTGGCTTTACCTAGTGGATTAAGAAACTGCATCTGCGTGATGCATAAAGATAAGCTGTAGAACACTGAGCAGACCTACTCCGCTGCACGACGTAACGACGTAAGTGCACAGCGATATGATGCAAGGCAGCGGTGAGGAGTGCACGGATACTAAAGAGGGGAGCCCTTGCTAGGGGTCTGCTGCGCGGGCCATGTGGGAAAGGACATGCTTGAGGGAGAATTGGTGGGCTTTCTGCGGGACGGACAGAGAGTTTCTTTGTTTTTATAAATAACAAGGCATACACTGGATAAATCAGAAGGTGAGAAAACTAGTGTATCTAGACATGGTAGTGTAGACTTGTAATCCCAGCGCTCCAGAGGCTGAGCAAAAGGATCCTTGCAAGTTCGAGACCGGCCTGGCTGCAAAGAGCGCTCAATGCCAGCCTGAACTGTGCAGGGAGAGCCTTTTTCAAAATAACAATTCCCCACCCTGAAAAAAAACAAAGGAAAGAAAGGAAAAGAAAAAGACGGTTAATGTAGTTCTGCCATTGCAAGCGTGAGAGAGAACTGGATCAACCACACACTGAAAGTTAGGTCAAATAAAGGATTACAGACAGGGACAGTCATATCAGAAATGGAAATGAGGGCAGTTATACAACAGCAGCGGGGGCTATGGCTATGTACATCATTTATTTCACAATTTCTTCGATTTTCACGGAAAGGGCACCACAGTCCACAAGCTGCGAACTCAGCAGGGAGGCTGTGTGGGAGGCCATGTGGGCAGCATGTTCTCAACACCCTTCGGGATCGTGGAAGAAGGAAGGAGCAGAAACAGCGTTTATGCCTGGAAGATTCAGGGCTCCAGCCACTGCACTAACAGCAGTTTGAAGTATACTGGCCCAGGGCGGGAACCTCACCCTCGAGGACACACACCCGACAGCTCCCACATTCATACTAGGCCGCGCGAAGCCGGCTGCCAGCACAGAGCCCCCACTGCTGGTGACCACAGAGCCGTCCACAGAGCCTTCAGCACAGAGAACTCCCAGGGCCGCCCTGCTCTTGCCCTCGCTGTGGCACCTCTGCACATGCGCTTGCCTGAGGAGGAGGCCCACGGCGGCCACTCGCTGCGCTGGGCAGACACAGTGTTCCATCCATACCACCTGGTCTAATCTTTTTCACATGCACAGTTCACTTCCTCAATCTAAGTTCATATCAAAACTCCTTGTTTATTTCGTGTCTTTCTATAAATCATTGTCACTCTTGTGACAGTCATGCTAGAACGTAAATAGCTAAGGAATATTTTACCCTTGATTCTTGTTTACCCTGATTCACTTGTTTTCCCCCACTTCTTGCTTTACACATCCTCTATTTCATGGCCTTTTGTTTAATGTTAGGAAGTATTTAAGACAAAAGTTAGAAACCTAAAATAGTGCATAGGTACACTCTTGCACAGTTTAAAAAGAGAATATTAATATAGATTTTTTGCTAATACAATTCTCTACTTATATACCCTCCCCTTTATGCAAGGTTATTATTATCCTGTGCTTAGTAATTATTCCAGTACTTCTCCATAATTCAAAAATCATATTAACTTTTCCTGGGGAGATAGCTCAGGAGCTTAAGCACCTGCCTGGCAAGCTGAAGGCCCTGAATTTAATTCCCAGTAGTTAAAAAAATTATACCAACTTTTATACTTTAAAAGCTGTCTAAATAATTTTCAGTATGCATACATTGTGCTATCATTAATATGTGCTGTTCAATTGGAGCTAAAACTTTGAATCACTGATAGCATATTGCATGTATTAGTTTATAAAATCCATGAGACATACAGCTGAAGGAGAAAAAAGGCTTATGGTGTCAGAGATGCAGTCCGTGTCAGCTGGGTGGCAAGCAGGGGCATCGTAGCAGAAGACTGATGTGCAAAAGAGCTGTCCACAGCGGAGACCAGCGGGAGATGGGGGCTGTATCCTTCTGGACAAGGCTCAGAGGTCCCGCAGGCTCAGCAGGGACCCACACTCTAGAAGCACACTCAGCACAGGACTCTGCAGTTCACTCACCTCTGGAGTCTACTGATCCAGTAACCTAGATGATGAAAAGCCACTTAGCTTATGCAGGCACAACACAGGGGGTGCATTTGCTCATGTACTGACTGTCCTGGGTGTCAGTCTGGTTCACATCATTTCGGCCAGTTGATTCTTATGTTGAAGAAATTTGATAAAACTGTCATTTTCTACTTCTGATTATATTAAGTACAACAAAAATATATGTAATTTTCATTCTATATGTAAATAATTAGACTAATACTTGGCCAACTGGTGTGTGCAAGCATCTTTTTAGCTGTGTCTCCCATAGAGTGCTGTGAAGGTCAGCTTCTAACCATCCTGGAATTAATCTGCATTATATTTCTGAAGCAGTTCTGAGTCATGTACCCCAATAAGGCCAGGAAGCACACTGATTAATATCATTTCTTTGTAATAGTGAGTACAGGTAATTCTGGGTAGCTCATATCAGCTTCTCAGGGTTATGCCTGGCAATGGGAGGTGGATAATGTTAACCCAGAAGACTGTAACACCGAAGCAACGTGATGTCACAGCCCCGGGGCAACTACAATGGTGCAGGAAGCCCACACACACTCTGTACTGAGATTCTCCATCTGGGATATGTTCTGCACACTTGGAAGGTTTTGGATGCAAAGAAGACATATGGAGATACATTTATATATTTCCTCTTGGTTCAGGAAATGTCATAGCTGGAGCCTGGTATCTTCAAATGTCTCTCTGAGAAACAGATTTGGGTTGTGATACAAACCCTTAATTTCATTATTGTAGCACTGTTGAGTCCTTTCTTGTAATAAAGTGTGGATTTATAGATGTTACGACTAGTGGGCTGTGGGTCCTTAGTGTTTGTAACCCTGTTTACCCACCACCACGCAGCTAGCAGTGTGTTATGTGTAAAACCAATTTGTGTTGATCGACATAACACTAATTACTCCATATTTTCTGCTGCTTAATATTCATGCTGCAAGAAAATAGTCTTATTTTTTCCCATCATATCACTGGCATGCATTTAGATTTTATATTGCATCAAAATAAGGCCAATATTAGCTTTCTCCTGAATGTCTTCTTTTGAGTAAGAATGAAGCTAAGAGGTCAGAAATCACATTCCAAATGTGTAAATATTCTCAGGTTTATAGTGACAATCACAATTGAGATCACCCTCCAATTTTTGCATTGTTTGACATCTTTGTAAAGCTTGGCATAATAGTTTAACCTTTCAGAAGTGAAATTGGGTCCTGTTTTTCATCTCTGGAGTAAATAAAAGCAATTATATATTTTTAATTAGAAACTCATTTCAACTATAAAGACATAGCTATAAGTCAAACAAAATTATGTATCAGTGGAAAACATTCTAACTGTACTAATACCAGTCATTACAAAGCATGAAAGAATAAGAGAACACTGAATACTCTATGGGCTTTAACAAATGAATGGCCAACTCCTACACGTACATTAAAAGTTAAATTACATAGAATTACTATAAAATACAAAATTGATTTTCATAGAACAATATAAAAATTTAACTTGCACACAATTAGTATCTTGATATGGATGCAGAAATCAATAATTGAATTATTATAAACAACTAAAAATAAGCCCAAAATCTACAATGCATAGAAACTACTCTCTAATATCCAAATTAGGGAAAGAATATTATTTTACCTTCCACTTTGCTATTATTTTTTCTATGTTATAAGTGGCCTGCAATATGTATAGAAGTTTGATTTAATTCAGATTCATTTTGAGGGCAAGAACACAGTGTGGGATGCACCTCTCCTGGTGTTGGATGAAACACCTGCCTATCCCACTTTCAGGTGACCTATTTATTGTGAAGGTGCCCATCCACCTTTCACATCATTTTGTCAGCATCATTGAGCATTGTTCTTCTAATTCATTATTATATTCAATGTAGTAAAATAAGACTTAAAAGTGGAATCATTTCTATGTGATTCCACAGCTGATGCTATTCTGTGTCTGCCTAACATTTTCATGTGGTTCTTTTTTGTTTCTTTCTTTTGTTTAATCATGTTTCTAATAAAGAAAACACAAAGTGAATAAGAACCCATAGCTGCCCCCAAGCCCTTCAGATGGGACACTGTGGTGCTAGCCTTAGATGCTGCTCATGGGTGTGTCCAGACCTCTGCCTGGATTTGGAATTCGGGGACAGGTTTGTTTTCAGAAACCATTTGTGGGCTTGCCACATAGATGCATTTGTACATCTGCCCATCCTCAAATAAAATAATTTGTTTTACCAATAGTTTAAAAAATCCTAAACTGAAATCTCATTACCTCTGATTATCATTATTTTCATCAAAATTTATTCTAGGGCTGGCCAAATAGCTCAGCAGATTAAAGTACCTGCAAGCAGGCACAGGGGCTAGGGTTCCATTCCTGGGCCTGCACTGTCAGCCCTGCCCATGGGGTGCACTGAGACAGCAATAGAGGCTGGGCATGATGGCATGTGCCTGCAATTCCAGCTCTTGGGAGGCTGTGAACAGGCAGATCACTATGAGTACAGTCTAGTAGTGAGACTCCGAACACCCTGTAGACCCTTTCCTAAAATACAGAAAAAAAGATCTAAAATGACTAGGGCATGGTGTATCTGTTCCCTATGGTATGTCTTAGGTTAGTTTTCTGCAGCTTTAGTTCCTGGTAAGACATGGATTGTTGGGCCTCGATACCACAGTTTTGTTTCAGGTGTGGGGGGTAAAAGCCTGGCATTCCCGCACCTCCCAGGCACCCAAGGACCACATTTCTAGAACTGTTATCTCCTTATACTGCAGCCCAGAAGCCAGGGAGTGGACTCGTCTCCACCTGGATCACATGTGCACCACTGACCCCTGGCCTTCTCGGTGGCATCTGATTACCACATGTAAGTCGCAGTCCCCTTCCCACCTTTCTTAGGAATGCCCTTCGTTCTTCATTTTTTATTTTATGATAAACATGTGAAGAGCCAAGGAAATAGCCCAGTAGTGTAAGCACCTACCCAGCAAGCACAAGGTCCTGAGTTCAATCCCTGGTACTGCAGGAAAAGAAAAAGAAGTGTCAGCAAAGAGTTTTAAGGGGCCAGGGAGATATCTCAGTGTAGTAAGTACTTGCCTGGCAAGCACAAGGTCCTGAGTTTGATTCCTGGTACCACCAACAAAGCATAAACATATGAACTTCCCAATGATGTAATTTTCAGGAAAGCAGATGGATCTTGGGGTCACACTAGCCAGTGAAAATAGGGCAGATGGCACACGTGCACATGTCATTGCTTCTTTCACATCAGAAACCCAAATCAAATTCATTAGAGGGAAAGTCAGAGACTGCAGGGAGCAGAGGCAGGCATTTGGGGAATGAAAAGGGGGCAAGGGAAGCAGTGAGGGACATGGGAGACCCTGTTGCTGGAATGATCAAAGACTAAATATAAAATAATAGTGTACAATGCATTAAAGTAGTAGGATATCATTACAAAATTATGTATGTCAATTCCCCAAACAAAATGCAAGCATTTTGTATCACAGACATGCACTAATAAAAAATCTTATGAACTTCAAATAAATGACAGATAGTAAATATACCAGGAATAGGACTGAGACCCTTGTGCTTGCCAGGTAGGTGCTTACTCTACTGAGCTATCTCCCCTGGCCCTAGTGTGTATTTTTGTTGTTCTCTTGTTATTTCTGACGCATTCACTTGAATTTATGCATCAGACACAGGCATCAGGGATCTGTTACTGGACCTCACTTCCAAGCGCTCGGCACCACCAGAGCCCTGCAGAGGTGTCCTCGGAGGCTGAGGGGTGACTGACGTGTGCTGCGGAGGAGCCACCCCTGAGATGCACAGAGAGGGTTGTATCTCCAGAGTGGCTTCCCCAGAGCCTCACAAAATAAATGCACCTCAAAATGGCATTCACATGTGTGACTTTAGGGTGTTTCATGTCAAACATCAAAGGTAATGATTAAAAATATAAAATAATTTTCTAAGTCATACTTTAATATATTACACTGTTTTCAATTATTGCAATCAGGGACTTGATTTTTATGCCTTGTGCACCTATTACCTGCTTTCCAGAACTTAATTTGCTTTCTAAATAAGTTTAATAAGCCTTTAATATTTTTATCCTTTAGGGGATCGGAGAGATGGCTTAGTGGGATAAGATCTTCCCTGGCAAGTGCGAGGGAACTCATATATATATATATATATATATATATATATATATATATATATATATATATATATATGCATGTATCCTTTTGATGATACTTTTGGTTTTTAGCCTGTGCACCTCTCCATGTTGGCAATTCCAGTTTCATGTGTTCATTCTGTTTTGTGTTTCTTATTTTGTATTTTCCTATATGTTTGTTCTTTTTTAACCATTTATTAGATTCTCCTTCTAATTTTGGTTATTTTATGATGCTTTGGTCTTTGTTATATCTTATGTATTGCAACTATTATCCTTAAGTTTTTGTAATTTCAGGAATTTTTAATCTAGAATTTTCTTCAAATTCTTAAAATATTAATTTTCTCATATGTATGTGCTATGTGACATGTAGGAAAGCAGGAGCTAAACAATCACACTTTTAAGATGCCAAAGGGGAACGTGTTTCACAGCTAAAAGCAGTTCAGCATCTGTGTGTGGTGACGCACACCTGTCACCAACACTGAGGACACTGACACAGGAGGACCATGAGCTGGAGGCCAGCCCAGGGTGCACAGCTCTGAGCCACCCTCGACTGGATACTACACAGAGAGAGACTTTATCCCCTCAAGAGAAGGTCACCATGGTCTGAGCATGTTGGATCAGGCACAGAGGTGTGGAGATACAGCCGCTGCTGTAAGAAGTGTATCAAAAAGGAAAAATGATATGAAGCAAATTAATTAGACTTCCTGTCAGTCCATTAAAATATTATCTAATGTTCATGGGTAGTAGCATAAGTATTTCTAAATAGAAAAAAATCAATATAAAGATATTTTAAGTAGTTGATCTAAACATTTGATGTAATTCACTAATTTTTTTCTTAGCTATTTAAAATAATTTTGCTCTACTGCTTTATAAAGGTAAAGCATTTTAAATATAGACTTAATAAGAGGAGATAGTTGCTAAATTTAAGCAAAATAAAAATGAAAAAAGTTCAGTCATCTGCATCTTTTCTAAATTTTATTTATTTACTTAAAAATATAAATTTAGGATATAGCACTATTTTACAAATTTCTATATTTTTCATAGATTTCAAAGGTGTCTGCTATATAAATACATGGCATTTTCAGGTAACTAAGAGAAAACAAATCTTTTAGAAAATATAATTATTGTGCACATCCTAATAATTATTTGCTTTCAATATTAATGTAATAAAAATAGGAAGATGGGATATAGTGTCTTAAATCACACCTGACCTTGGGCCTTATCTGAATGTGCTCTCCAGCTCTAGCTGCCAACTGCCACCATTGACAGGCTTTCTATTTTAAGCTTTACATATTTTCAGCTTGTATAAACTAAGCAGAAACTACTTACAACAGGTATTTTAGCATTTTTTCCTCAAAAGTCATCTTTGCCCTGCATGAGTGTTCCGGTTTATGTCCAGATGTTCCCTCAAAGCCTCAAGTGCTCACAGGCAGGGCTTTGGGAAGGTGACTGAGCCATGGGTGTGATAAACTGGAGGAGTTCACTGCTCAGCTTATAGCTACATGAGGGGCGAAGCTATGGCCCGGATGTGTCTCACACCCTCTTCCCTCCCATGACTTCTCCCTGGCTCCTGCTCGCCCTGCGCTGGACTGCTCCCCCTCCCACAGGCCCCTCTGCCACAGCCTGCCTTCCAGCCAGGCCCAATGGACTAAAGGTACAGACTTTAAGTCAAAGCTGGGCATAGTGGTGCTCGTCTGTAATCCCAGCACTCTTCATGAGACTGATGCAGGAAGATTGTGTCCTTCAGACTGGCTTGGGCTACAGAGTAAGTGCCGAGTCAGCCTAAACTGCATAGCTAGAACCTGTTTCAAAAAAAAAAAAATAACTGTAAGTCAGAATAAATCTTTTGCCCTTTAACTTATGAATGTCAGACATTATGTTCCAGTAATGAGAAAGTGTCTAAGACAATGACATAGTCTGCTATTTTAACACCAATCCTTTAAACACTTGCCAGGCCAATTATTTAAATATAAGATGCTCCAAAATTGTGTAGTTTTTGTTAATTTTTAATAAGATAATTTAACAAGAAATATAAAAACAATTTTATAAAATTTATTCAATATTTTTTCAGTGTACTACATATTTTAAAACACTCTATACAACACACAGCATGATAAGGTGGACAGTAGTTTCTAGTCTCTGCGAATTCTTTTTGCGTTACTGTCTTTCCTTGAGCAACACACACTTCATGCTGTCACGTTGGCCTTCCCTTTTTTCTGTGGCTGTACAGTGAAAGTCTGCTCTCCAAGCATAATGGTGGACATCAGAAATGGACATCCCAGTTGACACTTCACTATCTTTGATTTTTCAATCATGGGGCATGCCTCAGCTCAACTGTAAGTGACATTTGAACTGCCCTGTTTTGATAAATAACAAAGGAGATCCACATGGTTTGGTCTGGAGGGTACATAAATATGCAAAATACATTTCCTCACCTCTTTGATGCATGGCAGCTTGCTGGGTGTCGGTCACCTCTGCCAACACAACCCATACAGTCCTTATAATCACTACGGATTTTTTTTAGTTTTCATTAATGTTTTTCAAGTTCTATCATGTCGGTTGTGTGACTAGTTGATAGCAGGAAGTCTTTCTTTCTGTCTTTCCATTTCAGGGCACAGACTTTTCCCCCTCTGATACGCTAACGTTTTCCGTTTTCCGGTTTTCTTGCGCATCTTGTGGCGCTACTTTATTTTTCATGCCCAGTGATTCTAAGTGTCCATTCTGTAGGACAAAGAATATCACTGAGTCCAGGAGATGTATAAAACGTATATCTCATGTACTTACAGTAAGAGCTTTCACAGATCATAGTACAAAAATATGTTATTTTTCAGAACTAAAATATAAACACAAATTATTAAAATAAAATAACCAGGACTTATTATTTATTTTTATTTCATTAAAAATAAAACATCAGGGGCCGGGGAGATGGTCCAGTGGAATAAGTGCTTCCCTGGCAAGCGCTAGGGCCTGAGTTCCATCCCTAGTTCTGCCAAAGAAAAAAACAAGCAAACAAAAATGACTAACTGATGACACAGCCCTGCCCAGGTGATGCCCCCGCGGGGAGGCAGGGTGCCAACAGATGTGCTTCCGAATAACATTCAGGGTAACCTGGTAAGGGGTTCAAATCATTGGCAACCTTACCGTGATTGGCTTTTTTCTTAGTAAAACTATCATGTAGTAAGTCTTAGCGAGCCTGTTATTCAGGTCCACACTTTACCTTAGGACCTGAAAGATATTATAGTTGATAAGAATGGTTGTGAAAAATACTAATGTGTGCAAATAAGATTAAAAATAGATAAAAAATATATAGTTGAAAATAGTCAGTGCAGCAGTTCTTTCTTTTTTGTTAAGGAATACAAAATAGTAAAAAAAAAAAAAAGAACATCAGAAACAATACAAAATTCCATTAAACAAAGTAATAGGAATTCAACAGTGGTTGCTGTATTTACATGATATTTCAAAATAGTTGTCTAGGTTACCAGATACAAACCTGCAAAATTGATTTTAAAAAGAGAACAAAACAACAAAAGGAGAGCTGTAAGAAATATAAAATAATAAAAAAAACTTTTTGATCAATTGCTCCCTTAGACTAATAGAAGTCAGCAGTAAAACTATCCAAGGCCTTCTGTACATTTGTGTAAATATATCTTTTCCCTTTCTTTCTTTTGTCCTTTCCTTTATTCCTGTTTTCCTTCCTATTGAACAAATGCTTTCCCCTTCACAGTATCTATTGTACCTTTCAGATTTTATTTACTCTTTTTTAAAATGTATTTAGCACAGGGTCTACAGGGTCTCATTACACAGAGTGGGTCCTAGTGATCCTCCTGTTTTCAGCCGCTCAAGTGCTGGGATTACAGAAGCAAGCCACCACCACAATCTCAGTCACCATCTCAGCGTTCGCTGGGAGCAGGGCCAGCACAGTGAGCCCAGGATTGAACCTCAGTACCTATGCTGTACCTAAATAGTTGTTTTAGTCTGCTGAGCTATCAGACAACCCTTTATTTACTTTTCCAGGTTCTCACAGTAGCAAATATTACTATGATACAAAAGCCAGAGAAGAACCTAACCATAAAGAAGAACTACAAGCCAATCTCCCTAAAAACAGGTGGGAAAATCCTCAGTGAAACCCTGGCAAACAGAATGCAGTAAATCATCAAGAAGATTATAAATCACAACCAGTGAGAGTCATCTGAGGAATGCAGGGATGGCTGAATATTCACAAATCCATAAATGCAATCTACCACGTCAACAGAGCCAAAGACAAAAATCACATGATCACCTCCATAGATGCAGAAATAGCTTCTGCCAAAGTCCAACACTCATTCATGATAAAAATCTTACAGAGAATTGGAATAGCTAGTCTTTACCTCAATCTGGTAAAAGCCATGTATGGGAAACCAACAGCCAACATCATACCAAATGCACAAAAAGTGAAAGCCTTCAATTTTGTTTTTCAGTACTGGGGATTGAAATCAGAAACTCACACTTGCCAGGCAAGTGCTTCTTCTCCTGAGCTATCTACCTGGCCCCAAGCATTCACTTTAAAGTCAAGAATAAGAAAAGGGTGACCAAAGAGATGGCTCAATGGAATAAGCACTTCCATGGCAAGCACAAGGGCCTGAGTTCAATGCCTAGTTCCACCAAGAAGAAAAGAAAAAAAAAAAAAAGAAGAAAGAAATAAGACAAGGATGCCCACTGTCACTACTGCTATTTAATATACTTCTGGGAAATTAACCAGAGGAATTTAACAAGAGAAAGAAATAAAAGGAATAATGGTTGGACAAGAAGAAGTGAAGCTATTAATTATTTACAGATGATGTGATACTCTGTATTGAAGACTTGAATACTTCACCGAGAGACTTGTAGATTTAATCACCAAATTCAGTATTGTAGCAGCATACAAAGTCAACACTCAAAAATAACAGCATTTCTATACACAACAAGGAACACACCAAGAAAGAAATTATGGAAACCATGCTTTTCACAATTAACAACCTCAAAAATGAAATAAGTAGGAAACAATTCACACAAGAAATAAAAGATTTATACAATGAAAATTTTGGTACTCTGCAAATAGAGATTGAAGAGGATTTCAGAAAATGGAAAGATATTCTTTGCTCCTGGATAGGAAGGACCAACACTGTGAAAATGACCATGTACCCAAAATTGTTCTACAGATTCAATGTAGCAGCCCTTTCTTATGTAAAATTTGAGATGGCAATACTGTTTCATGGGTTTGATTTCTTTTACTCCACCAAACTCAAGTTTTAATAGTAAACATTTTTAAATATGAGTACAATAGAAACAGGAAATAAAGGTAGAGAGAACTATCCAAAAATAGAGTTTTAAATAAAGAAATGACTAAGCCAAGAACTATGGAAAATATCTATATTTCCAGCTATGAGACAGATTGTTACAGGAGGTTCTCAAGTTGAAATCTAGCCTATGCAATTTTACAATTTAGTAAGACCTTACAGAATAAAATGATGACAAGCAATTATTTAATGCTATGCTACAGAACTGAGAATTGAAATAATAGTGGTAACATTAACCCAAATAGAAGGATTTAGTTTATCATAGATGAATTATTATAAAGAAATCATTCCTAGCAGAACCATGAATTTCCTGAAGCTGATTATAAACAGATATCCACCTATATTTGATACGATGTCATGACATGGGTAAATATTTTGTCTACATGTTTTCACATGCCAGTTCTTTTCAAGTTACTATGTTTCTATTTTTCCAAAAAGTCATTCAGATATATTAAAGAAAAAGCATTCAGACTTCAGTATGCTTCTATAAAGCTTCAAGCATGTCTCTATATCCACAGGGGAAAAAATATGTCATCACATAGGTCTTCTAAGTACTATGTACTTCCACCTGAAGTGGGCAAGAAAGCCAGTGTTTTCAGTACAGTTGATACCATCTCCTCATCCTTCTAGAACAAGGAACTATGCATCCAGTTCTTTTATTTTATTTTATTTGTATTTTTTGAGACAGGGTCTTGCTGTGCACTTCCAGCTGGCCCTGAGCTCACTTTGTAGCCCAGGTTGCTCTCCAGCTCTCTGCTCACAATGCTCTTGCTGCCGCAGCCTCATGAGTGGTGGGATTGCAGCTGTGCACCACCACGCCTGGTCCCCTTCTACTTCTTGATATTAAGCTGCTCTGCCTGGCCGACTGCAGTGCTGCATGACTCCTTTCCATGTCCTTCCTACTGGCTTCAGGTACATATTACCTTTCCATTTGTTTTTGAGCAACATATTCATCTACTCTTCTGTTTTGTCCTTATCACCACTGATTATGGTTTGTGTTTATTTGTAAATCATTTCTAAGCAAAAAATGGAGCTATCTCCAAGTAAGAAAAAATCTATACACTTAAGAATCAGAAGTTCTTCCTTTTTGAAACATGTTTACAACTTTCATTTAAAAATAATTTAGTATACTAATATCAGAAATTTAAAAAAAAAAAAACTTTCTTTGAGTTGTCTCTTAAAAGTAGGTGTTACAAGTGCCTGGGGACTATTTGGGTGACAGAGCACAGAGAAGGGTGATTCCAGTGACTGCAGAATGAGGGTGGAACACAAACAAGAACAGCAAACTGGCAGCCCCAGGCTCCTGGGAGCACAGTTTTCCCTGTCCCTTGCCTTGTGTCCTGGGCTGCCCACTGCAGAGAGCATCAAGCTGACACCCAGCTCATGAGCCGAAATGTCTAAGCACATTCAAAAAGAAATGCTCTAAAGACATTTCCCACTTTGGCTAGGAGATTCTGAGATAAAATAATGTAAATCTGAGACACTAATGAATTTTTACTTAAAATACGAAGTGTCTTATCTAAGACATATAACCCTAAATGCATATTTAAGAAAGAAACCCTCATTCCCCACACTGATCTGCACTGTTGAGTACATCGCCTATCATTTAGGAGACTGCATTACATGATTTGAAAGCTTAGCTGTTATGATTATGTGCCTGGACAGCATGAAATGCCAAATTAATATTTTATTTAAAATAGGCTATTAAGAAAAGTTATTCATAAAGTTATACCTATTTTTCAAGGTAATGTGCATTCGAAGTATTCATTAAAATTTTCATTCACATGCATCCTCTGTCTTTGTCTCTTTGGAAATTAAGTTTCAAAGAGGGCCCCAGAATGATGCAAGCATCAGAACAAAGCATCAATCTGTCTCTGGCTTATTGTCTTTCTAAGGTATCTATTAGATTGTCTGCCCTTAGAACAGAGATACTGAGGAAAGTCATAACCTTGTCATATTTCTCAAAGGTTTTTAAAGCTTCTGTTATTTTACTGACAGCATTGATAAAGTCAATTATTCACCCCACAGACAGTATAACATGCCTGTCATGTACCAGGAACTCTTCCAGGAGCTGAGATCGAAAACACGAAATTCCCTATAGCCATGAAGTGTCGGGCTTAACTGGGAAAGGTAAGGAGCTTAATAAGCACAAAACCTCTGCATGTGTCACGTTGAAAAATGCCAGTGAGAATGTAATACGCAAGTGAACTAACAAAAGCAGGCTACTTGCATCATGGCAGAGCAGGATGATAGTGCAGAGATGCCAGACAGACGCCTGAAATTCGTGGGATCACCAGGGCCGTAATGGAGAGCCTTCCAGAGACTGTGTCCGACCTGTAAGCCAATGCCCATTTATTTATCAAAAGTGCCAGGATTGCAACTTAAAGTGAGCACTGAGACTTAGATTTAAAACAAGGAGTTCATGAACATATTCTGTGGTCAGAGAGAAACAACGCAGGTGTTACAGGGTTGCCACCACCAACCTGCAGGGGAGGGGTGTGGCTGAATGCTAAGCCTGTGCTCAACCATGTGACCATGCGGGAGACAGGGCGCTCAATCTCAGTGAGTAAAAGAAGAAAGACAAGGTCAGGGGACAAGCAAGGATGGGGAGAGACCGGGAGTGGGCAAGTCGTCGGCAGAGCTTATTTCAGGGGCAAAACAGGACTCACAGACAGAGCCAGCAACCGCAAAGGCAGAGGAGCCGAACTTGGGGTGTCACGGACGAAGGTTCATGAGTAAAGTGCCGCTGCAGCAAAAGGAACTGCAGGCCTGTCTAGAACAGTGGGGCGGGACTGGGCCTTCGGGGTGTTTGAGATTCTGCTTTTACAAGAAAGAAAGAGATTGGCCAGTATATTTTGAGTTATGTTTTATGCCCTTCAGAAAATAAAATCAGAGTATTCCTTATATCACTTAATTTCTTTGTGTCACACAAATCAGTTATTTTAGGCCATGTTTAGTGAGGACTGAATCCAGGCCCTCCTGCTCTGTATGCCAGCTTGAACATAACATGTTCATTTATGAATTTTGAGTATAGCCATGGGATCCTAATCTAATAAGATAAAGTTGTGCTAAACAATGGGGCCAGTTCTCCAGTTCTAGCGCAGATTAAGCAAGCTTTTACTTACTAAGGCTACACCAGGACTCCCTGATCTAAACAGCTGCATATTACCTGAGATACAGCACAGGGAAAATCCTGCAACACCGACAGGATTAAAACTAAAAGATCCTAACAAATTTCCCATTCAAGAACAATCCCCAGTTAAAGCAGAGGCCTACGAAGGCCTGGACCCCTTATACACAGACATATCTCAAAGATGGCCGCGTGTAGCCTCACCAGCCCTCCTTCAGTGCTCTCGCTCTCCCATGTGAAGCCTACAGGAGACCTTCAGGGAGCGCAGCACCTCTGCCGTTTTAGTGAATCTCAGTCCACTCCCTACGGCCAGGTCTCTAGATGGCGCTCTCCACGGTTCTAGGAGATCCAGCCTCAGATCCCAAGAATGCCTCCTTTTTTTTTTTTTTCTTTTCGCTTTTTCGTATTTAGGACAGGGTCTATAGTGTCTCACTGCGTAGGTCGGATGCTTAGTGATCCTGTTTACAGCCTCCCGATTGTTGGGCTCACAGGCGCACGCAACATCATGCCTAGTCTCAATGGCAGTTTCAGTGTGTCCCAGGGGTGAGTCAGGCACAGCAGGCCCGGGGATTTATCTCTCTGTCCCTGCACCTGCCTAAGCAGGTGCTTTAACTGCTGAGCTATTTGGCCGGCCCAAGAACAACACCTTTTCCATTCCTGTACATCCAAGTTTACAGTTTCTGCTGGCTTTGAATTGGAAAGCCTTATTTCAAAGGAAAAACTATATACATGGGCAGTTCTTCCACAGAGCTTTAAGATAGACCCATGTTTTACTTGAGTGCTGGCTTAAGGAACATAGAGCTGCACCAGCGACTGTCCTGCAGTATGGAGATCATACTTTCTAACAATACCTGCCTACATAGTCCAGTACTTGAGGTGTGTCCTTACACCTCAGGAAAGACATCTGTCTGAGATTCTGCCCGAGCTCTCTGTAGTCCTCATGCCCCTGCCACAAACAGTGGCTTCTTTCCTTCCTGGAAATGACTAGCTTCTACTGAATGTTGACGCCTGATTTTTGGCTAATTTCAAAACTTCTCTATGAGGTTGTCACAGACCCTGTGCCTGTGTTCTATGAATGGACAAAAGTGACTAACAGCACAAAGCATGCCTTCACTCCAGCTCCAACAGTATTCCTACTAACTTAAGAAAATACTTTTTCCATCCATATCAGAAGAGAGGGAAATTTCTTTGCATCTTTTGGGTCAAACCTAGGACAGGAACCACACCCAGCTACACACTTTTTTCAGATAGAGTAGCCAGTGGATACCTCTGCCTTTGTTCATTGCTAAAACAAAATATCCAATGTCCAGAAGTTATAGGAGGAAAGTTTATTTTACTACAAAGTCAGTAGAGGTTTCATTCCCCAGTTGGTCAGCACCAAGGTAAGGTGGCACAGCAGAGGGACACTGCAGAGTAGGAACAGTCAATGGTGTGTTCAGGGCAGGAAGAAAATAGCAAATATCAAGCAAGCAGCAGCAAGCTTCTCTCTCCTTTTCATACCATCCAGGCTCTGCTTGTCACAATCCAGACCTAGAATGGGTTTTACTGTTATCCATACCACGAATATGCTAAACCAGTCAGTGGGATACCTTAGTAATCACTGACTCTTAATCCCCGTATCACACACTCTAGATACAGCCATCTGTAAAAACCCTCTCTAATGATCACAGGAGGCCTTTGGAGGGACAGTGAGAGACACCCCACAACAGCCTTGGGTCAATAGCAGCTGTAGTTATACTAATGAAATAAGTAACAAAACTAAGTTGGTTTTTTTTTTTTTTTTTTTTTTTTTTTGTGGTACCAGGAATTGAACTCAGTACCCTGCACTTGCCAGGCAAGCACTTATTCCACTGAGCTGTCTCTCCAGGCCCAACAAAACTAAGTTTAAGACAGAAAACTAGAACCCCTCATTCCCTATCAAGTCAGGGCTGCTCTTGAAACAAAAGTTTACTTATGATTGTCTGGGGAATAGTTTACCAGTAGAGGCGAAGCTTCAATACACCCCTGAGATTATCGCAGAGGCTTGCAGTACTCAAGCCTCAGTGATGTGTATAGGTCAAGACTAGTCATCTTGTGAACAGGTGATTTCTCAGACATACACAAGCAGGAAAGATGTTAGTGACCTGCCCCCAGACCCTGAGTTGGTGGCATTCCCTGATGGAAGCTATCCTGCCAGGGAGCCCATCACCAGGGAGGCTGTGCAGCTGTCAGGCCACAACGGGTCACTGGGGTAAGCCCCTTCCCCCAGGGTCCTCTGCTTAAAATATGGAGTTCATAACCTTTCCCTAGGCACTGATATTTTAAAAAGGTAGCAGCTAAATCTTTACACAGATTCTGAATATTCTTTTCTAGTGCTACATATAACTTGGAAACATAGGGCTTGCTAATCAATGAACAATCAATAACAAGCCACAAGCAAAACATTCTACAACTTCTCCAGCTAGTCTTTCTCTCAGGGCAGGTCACTGATGTATACTTCAAGGGACACCAAAAAGACATGTATAGAATCTCCTTGGGAAATTGAAAGGATGATTAAAGAAAAGCCAAAAGCTCAGCAGTACAGGCCCTCAAGTCCCTAGCTTTAATCAGAGTTTTTGAGGCACCATTAAAACTATTCCACAGGCCCCCAAATGCTAAATGGGGCAAAGGGAAGAGAGGACTTTAGAGCTATTTGGGAAACAAACTAGTTCTTGCCCAAGGTACGCAGCAGAAATCTACTAAACCTCTTCATGAGTCCTTCCATAGGGTAACTGACACTACCTAGGAAATAATCACTCACCTTTTGGCAGGACCTGGACTAGCAGCACCCCATGATGTGTCTGCCAAGCTTCTGTACTCCGCCTACATAACCGTGGCAAGCCCAGAGCACCTGCTTTGTCAGAACCTGCAAAGAAGAGCGTATCCTGGGCTTTATCTACATCCCACCACTGAGGAAGAATTTAAACAAAATTGATCCTAATTCACACCTTTACATGTTGACTTAGGGCCTTCTTTACCCACTCAGAAAGGGCTGCAGAGGTAGAAAGTCAAGGTGCTGCCCACAGAGGTCATTTCCTACGGAATGGGTCTTCTTTTACCTCTTAAATAACTTGTAGTGTGGCAAAAGTTTTGGAATAAACTATAGGGTGTAAAACATTCCCAAGATGGGGCTATGTGTGATGCTATTTGAGATGTTATAAGGAAGGGCTTTTTAAAAATCTTCTGATACATTAGACCCAGAGGCCACAGACTCTTACAGTATCTTTTTAATTTGGGACAAATACAACAAGCTTTCCAGAACAAATTTCTGGAGTCTCTTGGCCCAGCGGAACCACCTGATATCTGTTCTGGAGACCAGGAGCTCCCCAAAACATGAAAGGACTGGGCTCCTACCTGGAAGAGCTTCTTCTCAGTGATACTGCCACTCCCACTGTCAAGGCGGCAGAAGGATCTGGCATAACTTCCTAAGGTAAGGCCAGTCCCACCGCAACGACTGCTGGAAGAGGACCACTCAAAAGAAGGAAGCTACTTGCACAGACTCTGGAAGACCTGAGGATTGTCTTCAACACCCAAGACTTCAGTCCTGCTCTGGGTGCACACAGGCAAAGTAACGAAAGGCTCCTGACTCACCACAGCTGACAGGAGTACCTGTCTTAGGACTCCTGTTTTTAACAGGCCTCATAAGGCGAGTAATCACATTAGGCTATAGCTACCAGGTAGTTCGTCTAAGATGCCTTTTCATTTTGCCCTTATCGCCACAGGAAGCATGGAAATAAAATCCCTTAAAAAGCTTCTCCCAAATAATAGCAAAAAAATCCTCTCTAAATGCTCCAAATTTGCCAGAGTCCACCTTCTCAAAACTTAAGCTATTCTAACGTATCCCTGTTCTGCCACCTCAACTCAGTAATAAAATTTGATGACAGACCAAATGCATTTTTGGTAGGAAAACTATTTCAGAGCCTTATCTGCACTAGAGATAAATCAATCCAGGAACTTGAGGTACAAGGCATCCCTTCTTGTGTCCTTGGGCCACTGAGTGTGCTCAGCAGCCTGCTGTCTTGCAGGACAGTGTACCTCATTTCCATCTGCAGTAAATACACATTCTTGCTACCTTTACTGTCTCATCCAGTTCTTTGTGCAGGATACTAAGAACCTGAAAAGAATTTGCTGAGGATCCACCATTCTACAACATGAGATCATACAATCTCTCAACTTCAGTTCATAGATGAATTTATTATATACCTTATACCTCAGGCTATTCTTAACAGAATGGAGGCAGAAAATAATATTCATTTGTCCATACATGCGTATTTATCTAATATTTATTGATGGCTCAAATACTCATTTTGAATTATGGAAATGCAGAACATGAACATGTTTAGGACTTTACTCAGGTAGCTTTTAATAGATCAAGTAGATTTTTCAACAGTCCTTCTTTTCCATATGCTAATACTCTACTAGGAACTAGGAAATGAAGGGAGATGAAACAAGCTTGCCTCGAGGAATTCATTGTTTGTTGACTCTCTTTTAAACAATTCAACTATTTAAACTCCAGTACAACTGCCAATATTTTACTTGGATGTGGTTAGATATTTATTTTGGGGTGTTTCCACAGAACAAAACTGAATGAAGTAATTTTATTTGTCCTGTTTCACCTAATAATTGTGCATCAGATAACAACATACTTCTACACACAGGAGAAACTCTAAAGCATTCAGGTGATATTTTATGCTCTTCTGGCAAAAACACATTTAACAATTATTAACATTAAATAAATTGAATTCTTGTTTTAGCTCTACAGTGTAAACAGGTCATAAGTCATCCTTCCCATTCTCAAAGAGAAGAAAAAAATACTGCCCTAACTAGAAAGCAACTTCTCTTATATCCATCAGAGACTAGACCAGAAGGTAAACTACCTCACTGATAATAGGAAAGAGGAAGACAGAGCCACAACACAGACCAAGAGCTCAGTGGAGCAAAGCTTTGGAAGCTCTGTGCCACAGGAAACACTTTACAGATGAGGATGCATTGCTGGAAGACACAGGGTGCTTTGCTTAAGAGTTAGATGCTGCTGTGGGCACAGGCTTGAAGTCCTGACCATTTCCCTGGGATTTATGGCCACGAGCCTCACCAGGCTCTCTCAGCGGAGTTGGAGGAAAAATTCCTCCTTGCTTCTGGGCAAGCAAAGGGTAACAAGAAGCACTTTTCAGTTATGCCGAGGTTAAAGTAGCCACTTTGACATAAGTCCAGAGAACACTTTCTAAAAATGACTGGCCTTGCGAGGGAACTCTTAACCTTCTCTGACCTCTTCCCAGGAAGGGCAATTAGAAAGTTACAGCAGCCTCCAGACTCCTGACTCACTAAGCAGAAAAATTACTAAAAAGACTAAGAAATTCTTCCAAAGGTTACAGCCCAAGAAATAAGGCCAGTATAAAAATAAACGGAAGTTTGGTCAGAAGGCTACAGAAAGATTTCTTTTTACAACACCTTACCCCAGGGAGGAAAAAGCTCCATTATGATAGCAGTGGATTTCCAACTTCAAGGACTATGAAACAGATTTTTTAAAGAAGTTTTAAGGGAAACCAAGAGACAAAGGAAAGAAAAATAACCACAAAGAGCCTATAGGAAATTAAAACTCTGGAGTCATAGCTGCACCAGGCACTAACCACTGTCTCTTTCAGAGAGTTAGATCTAAAATGCCATATTAAAAGCTTGTTTGAGTTCCCACTACCAGATACATCATTTCCCACTATCAACACAAAGTGATCAATCATGCTAAAAGACAAGTGAAGGCCAGATGGAGGAGAAAAAGTAAGGAGCAGAACAAGAAATTAGAGGGATAGAGAAGGGCTGGCCAAATAGCTCGGTGAATTAAAAAGCCTGTAAGCAGGCATTGGGGTTGGGAGTTTGATCCCCAGGCCTGCCATGCTGGCCCCATTCCCTGGGGTACAATGAGATGGCAATTGAGACTGGCATGAGCCTGTAATCCCAGCTCTAGGAGGCTATAAATAGGCAGATCACATGAGTCTGATCTAGTAGTGAGACCCTGAACACCCTGTAGACAATTCACTTAAAATAAAAAGTAAAAAATTAGAGGGGTACAGAAACTAAAATAACTATGGGTACTATGGTATGAGCTCTAATGGAGAAAACAGATAAATTGATGACCCATACAAATGTAGAATGAGGTTTATGAAGGAACCAAGAGAAAACAGTATGCAATTCTTGTTACATAGGTCTTGCTTTATCTTGGTCTTAACCATCTAGCAGAAAAGTATAAAAATGAAGTATAAGAAGTAAAACCATATTATTATGCTGAGCTGTAAAAGACTCAATCAACAACTTCCGACACTGCCAGACATAAGGAAAACCCAATAGTATTATGGACTACTGAACTATTTTGGAATATTTTGCTGAATCCACACACCTATAATATTTAAATGACAAAACTAAACAAAAGGAGGGGATACAAATGAATGACCATTTTGTATCTGTAGATTCAAAATAGTTAAGGTAGATATACAGCTACATTCTCTTTATTCAATGAATAGAGGGGTCTGTTCTAATAGTATTTGTAAATAGAATACCATGTCTGCATCTTGTACAACAAATAACCACTAAGAAAATAATATGCAATGTATTAATTATTGAAACTGTCCTACTAATTTGATTTGAAACTGTCTCATTGCTATTTGTTTTCAACAAACTTATGGAAAAAAATAAAAACTAAGTGAGAAAAAAAAAGCAAACAGTAGAAAGCTAAGTGCTATGCTAGGACTGAGGACCAGCTTGATGGGCTTAGTGGTGCAGAGGTAGAGCTTGGGGATTTGTCAGCCAAATTTCCCCTGATGAATGGGACAGAAGAGTCAGAAACTACAAACTGAAAAGATAAACCTGCAGGTGCATTATTGGTAACTGACAGACAAGCAAACAGAGGAACGATTTAAGGCATCTGAACAGCAAAATTAATAAGTCCATTTTAATTGGTCATTTACAGAACAAATAACAGCAAAATGTACACTTTTATCAGTGCAGATCAGCCACCAAGAACATCCATATTTTTGGCCATAAAACACACACTACCAAATTAAAAAGAAAAATACATCAATGTATCAACTCCATACAATGAATGTAAACATTCTACACTGCACACATGGACAATAAAAAAAGTGATCAAGATGTGGATGCAGAAGATATGTAAGTGGTGGGGATGAAAGAGGGAATCAAGATGTGTTCTGCCCCCATTCTGACTCCATTCGGAGGACATAAAAATTAATGGAGAACAAATCCATATCTACGAAGAAAATGATCTGTGGAAAAGAAACACAAATACTTAAAAGAATAGATATAATACAAAGTGTATATACAAAACACATTGGAATTGAACAGAAAATAAATACCCAAGGGGTGGCCCAGTAGCTGAGCATATTAAAGCACCTGCAAGCAGGTGCAGGAGTGGGGGGTTAGATCCCCGAGCCTGCTGTGATGGCACTGCCCTCGCGGGGTGCTGTGATGGAGATTGATACTGGGCGTGGTGGCGCTATCCTATAATCGCAGCTCTTGAGAAGCTGTAAACAGGTGGATCACTGTGAGTCCGATCTAGCAGTGAGATCCTGAACACCCTGTAGGCCTTTCTCTAAAATACAAAAAAGAAAACCTGGAATAGAATTGAAGTCTCCATATTTGCAAATTTAAAGGAGACATGTCTACAAATATCACATGAGGAAATTCTTGGGAGAAGACTTCTAAAGATTTTGTGCTATATTAAAATCAGTGCATCAGAATTCTGTGTTGTAGCAATGCCACTGCATAGAGGGAAGTTTATAGTATTCATATATATTCATCTATAATCTGCATTTGCACTCAAAGGAGGAAAATAAATTGAAACTAAAAGGACAAACTAATAAATACTAGTGATTAGGACAAATATAAATAAAATTGTAAACAGGAGAAGATATAAAATATCGATGTGACCAAGGGCTGGTGCTTCTCAAAGGTTAATAAGATGACAACATAATCATGCTGTCTTAGGCTTTTCCAGAGAAACAGAATCAGCAGAATATTCCTTATAATAGAGGAATAGAGTAGCTATGACTTAAATACAATATGTGTGATTCATCTATATGAGATATAATTTATTAGAAACTGTTGTGGGTCCCTGAGATCCCATTGTTTATACATACACAGGATGCCACCAGTTGTCATCTGAAGCTGCACTTCCAGGAAAGGTGCTAGTGTCCTGGAACTAGCTGAGAGCCAGGAATCACTGTGCAGACTTCAGTTCAAGTCTGCAGAGAGCCTTGATCCCTGAGGCTTGGGCTATGAGCATTGCTGTTCACACATACAGGAAGAGGGACGTTTCAACTTTTTCCTTTCTTAAAAAGAATGGTTTTCTGGGGCCAGGGAGATGGCTCAGTAGAATAAGTGCTTGCCTGGCAAGCACAGGGTCCTGAGTTCAATCTCCAGTACTGAAGAAAAAAAAAAAAAAGGTTTCTAGGATTTTAACGCACTGGCTGATCCACTTTAGGAAAACACACCTGCTTTCTGATTTATTCCATCCTCCAACTCAGATGTTAATCTTTACAATCAGTTCTAACTATATGTGCTTTCACACCTCATTACTCATAGATAGAGCTGCCCAGAAGAATTCAGATCAAGTTTATATGAATATTTATTAAGTGTGTTTGATATATAAATTGTTAAGCATGACTTTGTGTGTGGCTAGTGGAAGGCTCCACCTGGCTGTAGGTGATGCCAATCAATATACTTGGAGCCCAGGTGGAATTTATAAAGGAACAGAAAGAAGGCAGGTACCTTGCCGTGCTGCTCCTTGCCTGCTTTGCTATTGGACTCTTTCTCATTTGCAGTGTCCCCCCCACCACACCATGCCTTCAAGCCACACATCTAGGAACTGCATCCTCTATAAACTGTAACCCACAATCATCCCTTCTGTCCTACCCTGTGAAGGTCAGGTAATTTTCTCTCCAAATAAAAATTAACTAAGACAGATTTTGGTGGCAGAAGTGGTGTGACTTCAGTGATACTAGTAAGCTAAAAGCACTAGATTATAGCAAGAATTTGGAAAGGTTAAGATATGCTTCCTGGAGAAACAAATCTTAAATTCTTTGAGGTGACCTTGATGGTCAGAGTTCAGAAGATCAAATGTTGGTAGAAACATATCTGATAACAAAAATGAATACAGTTGAAACTAAGAATACAAATAATTAATGAATGAAAGAGTTGGTTCTCTGAAAAAATAAGCAAAATTGAAAAAAAATTAACTAATTTTATCACAAAAGGAAATAAAAGACCTAAATTCATGCAACGAGGAGTGGAAAGGGTGAAATCACTACAGATTCTGTAGACGTTCAGAAGCTCATCAATATCTACTTTTCAAAACTTTTTTCTTATAGGACAAAAAACATAAAAAATATTAACAGATTCCTACGTATGTATGCACCAAAGCTGAATAAAGGAGATATAAAAATTCTAAATAACCTAGTATCAGTCAATAAAATTGGAAATGTAATTGAAAACTTATCAACAAACAAAAGGCCAGGTTGTGATGGATTCACTGCTGATTTATACAAATTTAGTGACAATGCCAATATTCTTTGAACTCTTAAATGAAATTGAAAGGGAATCAATTCACCTTAACTTATTCCTGGAAGTAACATTTTTTCTGAAATGAAAACCAGAGGAGACCCAACCAAAAAATCATACTAATGAACACAGATGCAAAAACACTAGCTAACAAAGTGCAGCAAATCATCAAGAAGATTATGTACTTTGACTAAGTGAGATTCATCCCAGGGATGCAAGGAAGGTTAACATACAAAAGTGAACACATGTCCCATCTTGCATAAATATATCTATTAACCTGAATGAGAGATTGCTGATAAAAATAGATGTCATATCAAGCACCGTTAATCAGCTACTATGCTTTTTTTGGAAACCTGTGAGATATGTGTTCTTACCCTGGTTCTGTCTTTGCTTTTGTTTTTCTTGCTTTTGTTTTTACTCTTCAAAATAAAAGAAAATTATAATTTAAAAAGTCAATAAATGTAAAACACCATATCAACAGAGAAAATTACAAATTTAGTTTCATCTTAATAAATGAAGAAAAAGTTTTGATAAACACTCATTCATGATTATAAAAACCTTATGTAAAATCAGGATAGATGTTCTGTACCACAATCTCATAAAAACCACCTATAGCAAACCAACAGCCAACATCATACTACCTGGCCAAAACTGAATGTTTTTACCTAGGATAAGGAACAAGATAAAGATTTCCACTATCACCACTTCTATTTAATATAGTTCTGGAAACATTAGCCAGAGAAATTACACAAGAGAAATAAGTAAAAGGAATACAAAAAGAAAAGAAGAATTTATCATTGTTCACAGATGATACACTCCATAGAAGAACCCAAAATTTTTATCAAAAGACACCTATACTTAATAACCAAATTTAGCATCATAGCTAGATAAAAGTCAATTCCTGTACACAAAAACAAACTCACTGTAAGAGAAATTATGGAAACCATTGAAAATAATATTTAAAAAATCAAGTACTTAGGATTCAATCTAACAAAAGAAGTCAAAATTTAGAGATGAACAAAGTATGTTTTACCTAATGGGATTCACATTAGGGCTCCCTTTCAGGAGCCAAGGGCAGAAGGCCACAGCTGGTGTCTAGATATCCCGTCCCTCAAAGCTTCATGTAATCATGGGTAGGGCTTTGCAGAGAAGGTCAGATTTAAGGTGCACAAATATAGATGAGTGGTGTGTAATAACTAAATGAGTTTAGTGTAGTTGTGGGTGTCAGTAATGTAAGCCACACCCTGGCTGTAGGGGACACCAATCAGTAAGCTTGTGGCCTGGGTGGGAATAAAGAGAAAGAAAGAAAGCAGGCAGGTTCCTCCCTTGCTGCTTCCTCTACTCTAGTATAGACACTTTCTCCTCTAAAATGCCCCTCTGCCAATATACTATCTTAAAGACAGCCAACTATGGGCCAAAGCCTCTGTAATTGTGAGCCTCTACTCCCTGAGGTTTCTATAGTCTCAGAAAATAGAAACAAGACCAATTCTCCCTAGATCATTGTTTGAAGATTACACAAATAAAGATATTCACTGTGAGAAAAGGAAGTTACTTCCATAAAGATCATGAACATTAAATCCACACAATATTTGTACGTCATACCAAAATATGTAAAAATAACTATTGTTCATCATAAATTACTTCAAGAATACAAATCTCTTTCAATACATACAAATCAATGCATTCTATTACATCAAGGAGGGAAAAACATAATTAGTCCTTTTCAGTTAAGTGTATTTCTTGTATAGAGCATATTGTTGGATTTTGTTTCCTAATCCACTGTGCCAGTCTATTTCTCTTAATTGATGAATTGAGTCCATTTACATTGCTGGTTATAATTGAAATGTGTTGACTTATGTTTGTCATGATAATTACCTGGTGTTGTTTACTCTGTTGTATCCTGTGTTTAATTGTGTGTCCTGTTTAGTGGGATCCTTCTGTTCTTATTCATGGAGTTCTGGTCATTATGGTCTCTCTCTCTAGAACATCTATCAGCAGCCTGTGAAGGGATGGCTTTGTCATCATGAAATTCTTTAGTTGTTCTTTGTCCTGGAAGTATTTCACTTCTCCATCGAACTTGAAAGAGAGTTTTGCAGGGTATAATAGTCTGGGCTGGAATTTGTTTTTGTGTAGGACTTGAAGAACTCTGCTCCATGCTGTCTTTGCCTTCCTGGTTTGTGTAGAGAAGTCGGCAGTAATTCTGATTGGTTTTCCTTTGAATGTGATCTGCTTCTTCTCTTTAGCAGCTTTCAGTATATTATTTTTCTGTTGGACTTCTGGAATCTTGACTATTACATGTCTCAGTGTGTTTTTACTTGGGTTGAAGTTATTTGGTGTTCCATATGCTTCGGTGACCTTAATGTTGGATTGTTTCCTCATATTTGGGAAGTTTTCTATGATTACTTGTCCCCAAATTCTTTTTATGTCATTTGTATTGACTCCTTCATTCTCATTCACTTCAATTATTCTCACATTGTTCATCCTGTTGTCATCTTGGAGGTGATGGATTATTTTTTCCTGCATTCTCATTATTTTTAGGAGATCCTTTCTCACCTTTTCACTAGCTGCACTAGCACTTTCGAGATGTGAAACTCTGTCTTTGCTTTCACTCAATCAGTTTTGAAGACTCATGATTGATATTTTTAACTCTTCTATATCTCTTTGACTTTGTTTCATTCGTTCTATTTTTTTTTCTGTATTGCTCATTCAAGGAATCCATCACATTTCTGATCTCTTCAATTTTTTTATCCATGTCTTCTTT
The DNA here is from genome assembly GCA_004027165.1 of Ctenomys sociabilis. Lineage (NCBI taxonomy): Eukaryota > Metazoa > Chordata > Mammalia > Rodentia > Ctenomyidae > Ctenomys > Ctenomys sociabilis. Next base: position 21,035 of record PVKA01001856.1, on the reverse strand, counting down.
ATAGTAAGTTATTAATTCTTTTTCTACAATGTTTCTTCCAAGTTGGGTTTCCTCAGTATATTTCTGGACTGGTTTCTGTATTTCAGATGCTATAATTTCAAATAATTGTTTTTTTTCCAAAGAATTCTTTTTTGATTTCAGAAATTATTTCTGCTGTGAGTTCCTCATGACCTTTCTGCTGTTATTTCTTTACCTCAGATGCTGTTAATTCATACGTTTCAACTGGAATAGTGCTCTCTGCACTTGTTCTGGGTGAGCATCGTTTTTCCACCCAATGTTTCTGAATTCGATTCTTTATTTCAGATAGTATGTATTCAGATATTTCTTTTTTATTTGAAGAATTAATTCTCATTTGATTTTCTCTATACCTTTCTGCTGTTGTTCCTTTGCTTCTGTTTCTGTTAATTCCTTCATTTCAGCTGAGCTAATGTCCTCTGCACTTTCTGGTGGACTCCAGGCCTGAGATTGCATTTTTCTCCTTGTCCTTGTCATTTTGTACAGTACTGATCTGACCTTTGGTGTAGAGCTTTGGTGCAGCTATAACCTTAGCGTGTAATGGAATTCAGGTGCCAGTCTATTAAGTTTGAGATTATCTAGTTGTGCCTGTCCTAGCTGTTGTGTTTAGTTCCTTTTTGCTGTAGCTCCTGTGGTTCCCCTCTGTTGGTTCCCTGGTTAGGCGAGCACGAACCAAACAAGGATGCAGAGCAAGGAGTGAAAATTCCCACTATCTTGGCTGGCTTTGGGGCAAGGGTCTGGAAAGTTGCTGGAGTTGGCCCTCCTGTCTCAGGCAGGTGCCTCTGTAGGTGAGCAGGTCTGGGCTTCGGTGGGTCTGCTGGTCTCCCAGAAAGATAGTGGATGCTTTTATTCACTGAGTAGGCTGTGCTGGGTCAGTCAACCTGTGCTGGGTCAGGAGCTACAGGCCAGAATCCGAGAAGGCTTGAAAAAATCCCTTTGACATGGCGGGCCTGGAGCCCTCACTCACAGGCTAGGCTGCGCAGGGTTTTCAGGCTGTGGGATGGGACAGAGGATGAATGAGAAATGTCCCTCCAGCACGTGGGCCTGGAGTTCTCACTCCAGGCTGAGCTACGCTGGGTCTGGGGCCGTGGGGGTGGGGGAACAGAGAATCACTGGGAAATGTCTCTCCGGCGTGGTGAGCCTGGAATTCTACACTCACTGAATTTTGATGCCCAGGGAGTCGGGGACATTCCCACTTGCTCAGTGGGCTTTAAGGCAGGGATATTGTGGAGTTGCTGGTGAGTGGGCCCTGAGGTTTCAGGCTGGTCACTGGCTTAGAGGATGGGGATCCGGGTACCACGTGTGGGAAGAAGCCAAAGGCTCTCCTTTAGACTCACCACACACTCATTGATCTGGTAAGGCTGGTGAGTCATGCAAATTCCCACACACTGGGAGGGCTTGGGGCAGGATCCAGGAGGGCACTTGAGTCCGCCCCACTGTCTCAGGCCAGTCTCTCAGTCTGGGCGGGTGTGGGCGGGATGGATGAAAATGGAGCAAATCTATGACTTATATAGGTAATAATTAAATATTACATGATTTTACCTTATGATACAGTACAAAGCAATTACATCTTCTTTCTACTACTTAACACTTTAAAGAAAGTCCTTATATAATAATATAAAGAAATGAAATAAAATTTATAGATATTAAGTAGGAAAGTGCAGTGTCATAATTCATAGGTGACATGATTTTATATGTAGAAAATCCCAAAATGTTTCAGTTTAGTGTTCAAACTCAGAAAAACTTCTTACACCAAAATAGTATAAGATTTCAAATTATAATTATAAGTCATAAACATAACATTAGTTGTACTAGCACAAAAGATAGGATAAAGATTTAGGAGTAAACCTAACAAAATCTGCATAGGGTCTAATATGAGGGACATCACAAGAGTTTTATGTAGAAGAGCATAGTTATATATGAATTAAAAAGCATTTGATGTCCGTTCAGTGGAAGGCTCACCATCACAAGGATGCCACGATTTTTCCAACATGAGGTCTAGGCCCAATGTGGCTGGGCTGAATGATCAGCATTCTGTTAAAACCCCAGCACCATACTTGATGTATCATAGCACAGATCCTAACATTAATGTGGAAAGCCAAAAGAACCTAGGAAATCAAAACAATACTATAGAAGATTTGACCGGAAGGACTGGTACTGAATGGCTTCTCAAGAGTTGCTGTGAATTTTGTGGTGGATTACTTAAGTTAGGTGGCCACAGCCAACTGAACTGAGTCAGTTCGGTTCTGGTTGTACAAGGTCCACCTGAGGGTTGTTGCCAACAACATAGAAGAACTGGAGGGGAAGGTTGTATGCTGTTGACTTTCCTTGCTGCAGCTGGTTTTCCTGATAAGAATTCAGCTGCTCTGCTGACAAGAATCAGTCCCTTGCTGTCACAGGGGAGAGCTGTTCTCTTTGAGGAAGCAGTGAACTTTCCCTTGAGCACCACTTCCTGGTTCCACCACAGATCATTCAGCCTTCTGGGGCAGCTTCTTTTTCTAGCTTCTGCCACTGACTTTGCGCCCTCCCAGTGCAGATGCCTGATACAGACTTGCAAAGGACATTGTTGTGTGCTCCAGGCTTCTGGCTGGACTCATGGAGGACATTGTCCTGGGCTCTGAGCCTTGAGCTGGATTTGTGTTGCCATGGGACCCAAGGCTGGGCTATTCAGGTCTCTGGTATCAGACAACTCTCTTGCACTCTTCTGCATTTGACTTCTTAGGTGAACTTTACAAAATAATTCTATAAATTATGTGTCCTGTATTAAATATATTCCTTTTCAAACTCTGGTAACAATAGACCTCACAATAGCTTGGTACTGATAAACAAAATTATACATCAGGGGAACAGAATACTCAAGAAATAAAAATATGCAAGCACCTAGGTCCAGGGTGTGAGTGCGGTTGCCCGGGGCCCACCAGATCTCCATTCCAGCCACTGCCCAGGCCAGCCATGCATGTGGAATTTCGTCCATCAGACAGGCTGTGTGGCAGAATTCCCTACAGAGAGGCTAGAGGCAAGGACCACACAGCTGATTCAGGAGCAGAGCATCTTGCCAGAGTGGCACAGTGGGTTAATTTTCAAGGGCTGCAAAGAGAGAAGTGGAGCACAGCATCTAGACCCAAGCCACACCAACCTGGATGAGTTTGAACTTTGTAGATCCAGACCTGGTGCTAAGGTAATAACTGCATCAAAGCTCTACAAAAAGTGCAAAAGGTAGTGCTATACAAAATGACAAAGAGAAGGAGCAAACTGCATTCTCAGGCCCTGAGCCCCCTCAAAACAAATGCTGAAGACAATATCTTAGAAGAAATTGGACATCACACACCTGAAATCTCTGAAATAATAGCATCTGAAGTAAAGAAATAACTGCAGGAAGGTATAGAGGAAATCAGATCAGAAATAATCTCTAAAGTTAAAAAAAAAGATAACTATAATGAAAGAATTAATAACTGCTTCTAGAGAAGACACTGATAAAAAATATAGGGGAGAAAAATTATGGAATCCTTGAATGAAAAATACAGGAAAGAAATAGAATGCATGAAGCAGATTCAAAGGGGTATACAGGAAATTAAAACCTTAATGACAAGCTGGAAAAACCTTTTGGATGAAAGTGAAAATAGACATTCAGACCTTGAGGATACCATTGCAACTAGTGAAAGGTAAGAAAACATCTTTTAAGAACAACTAGGATGCAGGAAAAAAAATAAATCAGCATCCGCAAGAAGATGCAAAGATGAACAACTTAAGACTAATAGGTATCAACGAGAAAGAAGGTACCAAAACAAATGATATAAAAAGAACACAGAAGTAATAGCAGAAAACTTCCCAGATATGGGGAAACAGTCTGACATTCAGATAACCAAAGCATAGAGAACTCCAAGTAACAAACCAATTAAAAACACACTGAGACATATAATAGTCAAGATTCCAAAAATTCAACACAGGAACAGTATACTAAAGGCTGCTAAAGAAAAGAAAACCCATCAGAATAATGACAGATTTCTCTTCACAAACCATGAAGTCAAGAAGAGCATGGAGCAAAGTACTTCAAGTCATACAAGAAAGCAAATTCCAAGCCAGACTGACATACCCTGTGAAACTCTCTTTCAGGTTTAATGGAGAAGTGAAATATTTTCATGACAAAGACAACAATGCCAGCCCTACACAGACTACTAAAAGATATTCTAGCGAGAGATCAAAATGGCCACAACTCCATGAGTAATAACAGCAAGAACCCACCAAATAGGGCAAACAATTAAACACAGGAGGAAAAAGAGGTATACAACAGCAGGTAAATAACATGTCAAACATAAGTGAGTACATCTTAATTATAGCCATCAATGTAAATAGATTCAATTTCCCAATTAAAAGATGTACACTGGCAGAATGGATTAGGAAGCAAATGCCAACAATATGCTGTACAAGACTTCATCTATTGATTGATTGGTTTATCTTCAAAGTTTTGTCCAGCTGGTAATTTCAGTAGCTCTATAATTTGTGCCTCAGGAACACAATTGTTTTCATGAATCATAAATAATGCTTTGTCCTGGCTTTATGATTATTGACTTACATATAAATTTTATGCAATATTAGAATTCAGTGTAGATGCTGCCGAAGTCAGCAGGTGGGGAATGTGGGGAAACTAGAGAAATCATGTACTAAAAAAAGAAAGAGATATTTTATACTATACAACTTAGTTTTGGAATATGTCTATAACATAAACATGTGTGTACACTGTTCTTAAATTCTGAAAGTATTTTAAAGAAAAAATCATTTAAATCACATTCTCATTATTAAATGGGACTCTTCTGACTCTATAGAAGCATATAAGAAAACGAAGAAATCTTATCAATAAATATCATTGTTAGTGTTATATTCTAGATATTTCTTTAAAAAGGTATTTACTTTATAGATCTTCATTTGTTCTCTGATCTGCTTCTTGATTTTGAAATTTTTTTATTACTGTTTATTTTGGATTTTGGTTATATAACTGTCACCATATATATATATATATATATATATATATATATATTTTTTTTTTTTTTTTTTTTTTTTTTTTCGGAACTGGGGATTGAACTCAGGCCCTTGCACTTGCATGGGAAGTGCTTCTTCCACTGAGGCATCTCCCCTGTCCTGGCTTTTACCATTTTTAATGTGAAAATATATGCTCTTGTATTTATCATTCTTTTGTTTTCCACACTGCTGTGGTCTTAAATTTCAAACTTCTTGTTATTTGTTAAATCCTAAAAACTTGAGTAATTTTCAGACCACTGTTCTTGATCCTTCATTTTGTTTTTTAATTCCCAGAGACTTTTCGATGTGTATGTGTGTATGTGACTTACATGGTAATCTTTACTGCTCTCTATGTCTTCAATTGTATGAAACTTATGAACATAATACATTTTGTATTTTATGTATAAAAAAGAAACAGGAATAAAAATCATCCAAGTGACCTTTCACAAAGGATCAGGAGAGGTCTCTTTGCTCTCCTGTACTGGGCAGCTCCTCCGGCTCAGTCCACCTGCTTTCCTTCCTTTCTGTCAATTCCAGGCATCAGGCCAGCCTCCCAGCCTGGACCCTCCACTGTGTCAGCCCCTCGTGATCCAGGCAAGTATTTCTCCGAGGATTCCTAGAACATGCAGGTCCCCACCGGACACTCAGTGCCTGCAATCGTGTTGTATAAGCAACAGATTATCAGATATTTGTTAAATCAATATACAAGTTTTTGACTTCATAAAATGAACAGAGTGTTTCATATATGCAAACATATGAATCAAATAGTGTGAATTGTTGAATAGAGCAGAAAAAGAAAGTCAAAAACATCTAAATATAATTATTCAATTTGATAGTGAAATTTGGCACACAATTATAACATGTGCATTTCAAGATTTATTGCTTTTGTTTATAGATTTGAATATTTCTGTTCTGGTACATTATTGTTTTTGAAAACTATTATTTTTGTGTTCTGTCAGTTGTTTTCCAAAAATTCAATGAATAGACCTACAGGCCTGAGGTGAGCAAGTACAGATCACTGTAGGAGCACGAATCTGACAAACCTATGTAAGAAATGCTTCTTGCAGAATTATTGTGGTACTACTGCTACTGGCAACACTAACTGCATTGTCTTTCTTAGCTGAAATTTTAATTCATTAAAAGAAAGTGATAACTTGGTTCCTGATGTTGGGGACTGGTATTGTCTGTGGCTAATGCATGAAGGTGTCTCTGAAAGAAGCAAACGATGTCATTGCTCATTTTCCAGAAGGATGGTGGATCTTCAAGAAGAGCGGAAGTTGAGAGTATAGGCTTTGTCTAGGCTAAAGATACAAATTCACCTCACTTCCTTGTTTCAAAATAATCATAAGAAGCCCTGTCAGAATTAAGTTTCCACTACCATATTATGTGTGTTTTAGATTCAGACAAATTTGTACTCAGAGGGAGATGCCAGTGGGATCCTGATCCTGGGAGGTCTGAATGCCCTTTCCTTTGATCATAAGCAGTTTTAGAACACAGTCTGAAATCCCCTCATTCCGGCAAGCTGAAGCAAAAGCACCGTAAAGTTGAGCTCAGGGAGGGCAACTTAAAAACAGAAGACCTTGCCTCAAAATAAAGGAAATCACTGTGGTTGTAGCTTAGTGCAAAGGACCTAAGTTTAAAAACCAGCACCGCAATATACATAAATACATACACACAAATCAGATTTAATTGCTCCCAGCATGATCCCAACTCTACTCGAGGATACTGAAGAAAAGTTTTGATCATAGTTTTCCTGCAATCACATGTGGGGCCCTTAGAATAAGAGGAAATAAGCAGGTGGCTTGATGATGGGGCACAGCCAAGGATCTGGAATCTCTTGACCTCATTTCAGATCCTTACAATTGCTTTCTAGCATTGTAAACTTTGCCAAAGCCTAATCTGCAAAATTAAAATAAGAATGGTACCTAGCAGTAGCAGTAAACTTTCATGTTTAAGATAATCAAACTAGTCACAGGATTTTAATAGAGGGGGCTTCTCTTTCTAAGTCAATTTAGCCCAAACTGGGGATTGAACTCAGGCCCTTGCGCTTGCCAAGGAAGTGCTTATTCTACTGAGCTATCTCCCCAGCCCCAAGAAAGGATTTCTATAACTAATTATGAGCATTGGAAGTATGGTTCAGGAGAGGACAAATCTGTCTTTCAAGCAGAAAGAGGTTTGTTGTAAAAGCAAAGTTCAATGCTATCATGGCCACTGAGTAGAACAGAGCCATCCTGTCCCGAGGGCTTTACAAAATAATCTATTGTATTTAAGAAAACTTTGGCTAGATGGCATCTATTTTCAAGTAAAAATTTCTTAGCTGAAATTTTAATTCATTAAAAGAAAGTGATAACTTGGTTCCTGATGTTGGGGGCAATGTCTCTAAGAAGAGAAGAATTTGGAAGTATTGCTTCTCTTTCAATTTCATTAAAGACTTTAAGAAGTAGTTAGTGTTTTAGGTGTTTTCTAAATTTCTAAGAATCATTAGTGAATGCCTTGGGAACTGGACTTTTTTTTTGCTGGTAGACTTTTATTTGCATCCTCAAATTCACTGACTGATGTTAATTTATTTAGAATTTTCATATCTTCTTAATTGACTTTTAGTAAGCCACATGTATCTAGGAATCTGTCTCTTGCTTTCGTGTTCCAGGATCTCCTGGAAGATGCCGAGTGGGCACACCACTAGCAGAGACCAACATAGCTCTTACAAAATAAGTTGAGCTTCCATGGTGGGGCTTGTTAAAATGTCAGCCCATCCTGTGCCAGCCTCTTCTGCATGTAGCCATCTCTTTGTCTGCTTTCATATCCTGAGATCCAGCAAAAGTGACCCTCACATTAGCTGAAACTCCTTCTCTGAGTATTCTAGCTAAAGTATTCAGAACTATTGTGAATAAGGTGACAGTTACTAACCTTGTCTTGTTTCTAATCTCAAGGTAAAAGCTTTCAGTTTTTGTTCATTTAGTATGGTACTGCCTTGATTTGTCATAGGTGGCTTTTTTCAGGTTGATATTAAGACCATCCATTCCATTTTTCTGTAGCTTATTTATCATGAGTGGCTGTTGGACATTGTTATTTTTTTCCTGTGTTGATTGAAATGATCTATGAATTTTGTATTTGGCTCTGTTGATATGGTGTACTGCATTTATTGATTTATACATGTTGAACTATTCCTGCATTTCTAGGATGAATCCCACTTGGTCAAGGAACTAGGTATCGACGATCTAGATTTCTTTAGGATCTATCATGACTTCACCAACTTCATTCCAAATTGCATCCAATTGAATCTTTTTTCTCCTTTTGTTTTTTTTACAAGGGATGGCTAAGGGTTTATACATTTTATTTAATCTTTCAAAGGTCCAACTCTCAATTGTATTGTTTTCTTGGCCTCCATTGCAGTAATTTCTACCCTGATCTTTATAATTTCCTCCCTTGTACAAGCTCCAAGCTTGACTTTCTCCTGGAACTCTAAATAGAAGGCTCCAAACACTCCAACAAATGCTTCTGAATTTAATAACCAAATTCAGTAATATAGCTGGGTACAAAGTTAACATTCAAATATCAATAGTGTTCCTGTATACAAATAACAAAGTCAGTGAGAGAGAAATTAAGGAAACCACTCCTTTCCCAATAGCAGCCAAAACATGAAATACTAAGGAATCAATCTAATGAAGGAGGGGCCAGGGAGATGGCTTAGTAGAATAAATGCTTTCCTGGCAAGCTCAAGGGCCTGAGTTCAATCCCTGATTCCACCAAAAAAAATAAATAAATAAAACAATCTAATGAAGGAGATAAATGAACTTTACTGTAACATAAAGCACGTGATATTGGAAACTGACCCAAGGATCAGTGGGACACTCTAAAAGATGAAGAAGCAACTGCAAACACTTTTAGCCACCCTCTGTTCAACAAAAGGGGAAAACACCTTTACGGCAAGAAAGGTAGCCTCTTTAATAAATGGTGCTGCAAAAGCTGGCTTCCCACATGCTGAACATTAAAGCTAGACCCATGTCTACCACCATACACTAAACTTAAAGCAAAATGGATAAAACATCTAAATATTGAGACAAAAACACTAAGTCTGCTAGAAGAAATGATAGGCAGGACTCTTGAAAACTCTTGTGTAGGGACAGACTTTATGAACAAAATCCCAATTGCACAGGAACTATCACAAAGAATCAACGACTGGGATCTCATCTCATTAAATAGCTTTTGTTGGGGGCCCAGGAGATGGCTCAGTGGAATAAGCACTTCCCTGGCCAGCATAAGGGCCTGAGTTCAATCCCTGGTTCCACAAAAAAAAAAAAAAAAAAAAAAAATTAAAATAAATTAAAATGCTTTTGTACAAGAGAAATCACCAATGGAGTGAAGAGGTAACCTGCAGTGTAAGGGAAATAGTTACCAGCTGTTCCTTAGACAAAAGACTAATGTCTACAATATATAAAGTACTAAAATAATCAGAAACCCCAAAATTTAAAGACATAATCCAAAAATAGGCATCTAAAATGAATTGGCACTTCTCAGGTGAAGCAATAGAAATGGCAAACAGATGCAGCAGTGTTCAACATGAGTGGTCATCTGAGGAACAGAAATTGAAACATTGCTGAGATCCATCTCCTTCTATCAAGAACTACTATCATCAAGAAGTCAAACAGCAACAAATGCTGGAGGGGCTGTATGAAAAAAGGAACACTTTTCTCCCACCCAACCCTGCTTAGCTTCTGAGATCAGATGAGAGCAGGTGCATTCAGGGTAGAATGGCCATAGACTAGGAATGCTTCTCAACTGCTAGTGTGAGTGGTGGGACCACTGTGGAAATCAGTGTACAGATTCCTCGAAAAGCTAAAACTCGAATTTCAATATTTGCCTGGGCTATTCCCCTTCTTGGTATCTTCCCAAAGCAAAAACATCACACCACAGCAATGCATGCACGCTCATGTTTAGTGCAGCCCAGCCTGCCAGCCTGTAATAGCTGAATCTGGGAAAACCACAACCAGTGAATGGGTAAAGATGTGGGGATTTTAATACAACAGAATAGCACTCAGCCATAAAGAAGGATAAGTGTAAGACATTTATAGATGAATGGATGCAGCTTGAGACCACACTCTTAATACCCCGTGGTTCCTCTGGGGTAAGGAAGCAAAAGTGCCAATAAAGACCCAAATGTAAAATAGATAAGTTGACATAGCAAGAGAGTGCTCTAGCAGGCAGAGAGGCTCAGGGGGGAGCAGGGAGAAACACATGCAGGAAACGGAAAGGAAAGAAAGGCTGGAAGAATGGAAGCAACATTTTATAAGGAAGTGAGGGAAAAGGGTTGGAAGGAGAGGAGAAGGATTGGGAAAAATAACCAAGATAATTTATGTATGGGCACAAATTCCCTATGATGAATGAGATTATTATGTATATCTAAAATGTATTAATAAACCTAATTAATAAAAATTTTAAGTGAAAATAGAAACACAAATGCTAATTAATTAAATATTTGTTAAAATAAGACTGAAATTTTCATATAGGGCATAAAAATCCACTCATTTCTTACAATGGCATAAGAAATACTAAAAGTGAAATAGGAAAACAGTCCAGCATAGCAGCACTTAAGATCGGTATGAAAGTGTGAAGATTTAACACAGACAGGAGTTACATTACAACTAGTAAAAATTCACAAAATACATTAATGTTTAACATTTATCTTTTTAACAACAAATGTTTAAATTTTTGCAGAAAATGTTATCTTTAGCACACAGAAGGAAGTAATAATATGGAAGAAAACATGAATAAATGGGTTCATACAATAGGTACAGAGACAGCTCTAATTCAAGTAAAATTTTCAGATTGAATAGTGCTTTTGAAGGTAAAAAGGGGCCAGGCAAAGAGGAAAAATGATGGAGTAGAGAGTGGAACTGAAAAGGGTTAAGAAAATTTTTACAGTTCTGCACCAGCATGAACAAGTAGCACTAAAAAAAGTAAAACAGCCACAGCACTTGTGCACATACACATGCCATAGCCAAAAAGGAACAATCTCAGGATCATATCCCCTGATCTCAGTACAGCAAAACTGAACACTTTGTGGCTAAAATTCAACTGCTAGAATATGATACCACATTTTAAAACTGAAATTTATTTCACAAATTATATATAAATTATGATGAAAAAGAATAACTAGGTCTCAATGAAATCATTACATCTCAAAATTATAGAATAATTTGTAACTTCTACAAGTAAACAGAAAGAAAAAAGTAGGTGAACAAATATTCAAATCAAGAAGCTAGGAAAATATATCTGCATACATTGAGTGAGACAGGAAAGAGAAATACCTGCCCACAAAATAAAAAGAACAGGGGCCAGGGAGATGGCTCAGTGGAATAAGCACTTCCCTGGCAAGCGAAAGAGTCTGAGTTCAATACCCGGTTCTGCAGGAAAAAAAAAAAAAAAAAAAAAAAGATAAAAAGAACAAAAATGTAGTCCTTTGAAAGTTACAATAACACAAGAAATCAAGATTTATCAATGCAAGCATATAGCATAATAAACAAGCAGAAATCCACCCAATGCAAGGCATGAATCTGCATGTGCTTTACAGGTTTAAAGGTCACAGGAAAATGTTAAAATATTGAAGAGCTTACATTTGCAAATATAAGTAAAATGGGTATAGTTTAGATAAATATTAGTGACAAAATTAATTGATAATGTTTAAACAATGGGCCATATAAATAAAATCCTTTATACAAACATAATCTAGTTGCATCAAAGGACTCCCACAAAAAGTAAGTCTTAGTTCTTATATTAAATTTTCACAGTGAATAAAAGAAGGAATATCTAATAAATTCATTTATGTAATTTATACTAAAACTGGAAGACTGTACAATAAAGAATAATATACATGCCAGTCTCACTTTATTAATATAAATTGTCTCTCTTTATTAATATAAATGCAAATCACTTTGATAACCTTGCATATTAAATCATAGTCAAAGTAAACCAAGATCACTGAGTTTATGTTAGAATTTTCAAATGACTCAGTAAGATATCTATGAGGAAATACCACATTAATAAAATAAAGAAAAACATAAATTGATTGTCTCTAAGAATCAAAGAAATAAAATGCTTTTATTCTAAAGTCACAGATTTAGAGAATGTTCATACCAGGGTGAGTGGATTTAAATTCAGACTTACTTGGCATTGTTTCCTGTACACCATGGACATCTGCTCAAAATAACCAAGTCTTTGTACTTCTTGAGTCCCCATGCTCTGTCCCCTGGGCCTTTAATGCCCTGACCTTCACTTTTCTCTCTATTGTGAAGGGCAGTCTTCTGGCTTACTCCAACCTCTGCTATATTTGATCCACCTGGCTGAATCAGGTTCTACATGCTAACCCAGCACCTAATAGTTCAAAACTGCTGTAGGATTAATCTAAAATTCATAATCAGAGCACAAAGTATTTCTAAACTAATGACTTACTGAAGTATTGAACTCAAACACACTCAATTAATTATCAACTGAACATACTATAAATTACTCACAATATAAATAGAGTCAAATCCTGTCACATCTAGCCAAATTGAATGGCTATTTGATCACCTCTTATGTTTTGATATGATTTAATATGTAGGTGCAGCTGATTTTAACTTCCTTGAAAATATTTAGCATAGATTATTCTGAGAACTTGTACTCCAGAATTAATAGTCATTACTTTGTTATAAAACTAGAAATAATTTTTGGAAATAAAAAATCAACATATAGCAACAAAAAATATCATCCCCATTTTTCTCTGTGATTTCCCACTATAGAAATTACCCAGAATCAGGAAGCAGGATACGTCATGTAGTTGATTGTGCATAGAGTACAACAGTGCCCAAAGCTATCATTCCTAACAACACACTCAAAAATATTCATCAGCCACAGATGGAGCTCAAATTATCTGCAAAAAAATGGAAATACCGGTAACTCAGAAGCAGTTCCAAAAGTAATAAAAGTAGTTGGCAGATTCTGCCCCAAATGTTCCCACTAAAGATCCTGTGGACTCTCTTCAAAGGAAGCATCTTCCTGTTGCCAGCATTGACTCACTGATCTGTGGAGAGAAAGCCTTCTGGTGCATTTTCCTGCAATGAGAGCAGTTTAGAAACCATCACTCATTTTCCTGAACAATATAACTTTGCCTACACTGCCATAAGTGTTCCAGTATAGATTCCCCATGGCCTGTGGATGGTTAAGGGTAAACAACTGAAAAATAAAAAATATTTTTGCCAATTTTTATATTTATTGGCTTTGGGAGAATTCATTTTTTGGAAAGTGTATTAAAATAAATTCACTGTTTCAGACCAAAGAATAATATGGGCCTTCTAAATTATATTTTAAAATATTCACAATTCTTTGATTATCCTTCACGAAATGAATTTTAGAAAATCACAAGTAGTGTTCCACAAAACAAAGCTCTAGCCAGAACAGACTCATAAAAATGATTGGGAGGCGATTCTTATTTTTCTTGCCATTTCATAATTATAAAATATGGGCTATTTTCAGCTCCAGTGCTTTAGGGGCAATTGTGAAGGCCTTCCAGAGCATTAACATTGCTGTAGGAATGAGAAAGTGAGCCAATTAATAAATCCTGGGACACAGAGGAACATTCTCAGAGGGCAAGGGCACCTGGGCGGATAAAACGGAGGGCAGAGCAGCTGACCCCTAGGCCATGTGGAACGAGAGGCTCTGCACTCGTGATTGTGTGGCACCAGTCTCTGAGCTGCACAGGAGAAACCCTAGGAAGTGCAAGCTTCCAGGATCTGCTCCAAAGTTGCCAAATCCGGAGCTCTAATGTATGGCCCTGCCATGTGTGGCAAACATGTCTGCAGGAGGATCTGAAGCAGGTTGAGGACTGGGCCTCAGAGCACAGCCTGCTTCCTAGCCATGGTGGCTGACACCTGTGATCCACTGCTCACTAAAACCCCATGCAGGAGCAGAATCCCCACCCTTCGGTGACCTAGCCTTTCTGTACAGCTATAATTATGATGCATCCCAACTTGCTGACAGATAAGGTGGATTTGATCTCTCTTCAGCTTTAGCCGTTACTCCAGGTAACTCCACAAGCTGCAGGGACTCCACTCCCTCTCCAGCTTGCTTCGCTCTTGGCCACCCTGTGGCCCTCCTCACTCCACTCAGCTCTGCCTCTCCTCCCCTTTCCTCCTCTACGTGGGCAACTGCCCTGCCCCTTTACTGAGGAAACAGAAGTGGTCAGATGGAGTTTCTGGGGAGGACACCAACCCCGACAGCCTGGCAGCAACCTTCCTCACTGTTACTGAGGAAAAGCTATGAGCTGCTCTGGAACAGGGTTCACCTTATGCCTGGGCCCCATATCCTCTCAGCAGGCCAGAGACACAGCCGCCCCACTCCAGAGTCATCATTGTGTGTCTCTTCTCCCTGAAATGCTTGTGTGAACACATGAGAATCCTACAATCCATCTCTTAAGGCCCCACTTCCCATACTGCTTCACAGGGTTGGATATCAACACACGCATTATTAAAGACAAGGTGTACAAATATGCAATTTGTAGCAGGCTTTATGTCTTCTTTAAATTCAGTGATTCATTGTGCTGTTCATTTGTTCAAAGAACAAGTCCAAATAGGCAGCCTGGGCTTTCCAGCCTCAAGTTTAATGGTAGTGTCACTTAACCTTCTGCACTTAGAAGTGGGACATCAACTTACTCGAAGATCCTAGTGGAGAAGAAGCTCAGAACAAGGCTTCCTATTGGGTCACTTAGGGGTAGTAATGAAGAACCTGCTCTCCTTCCAATTCCTTTCAGTCATGGGCCTGCCACCATTAGTGATGAGATACATGGTGGCATATACCAGTAGCTAAATATAAAATATTTTAATTTAATATATATCTCACTGTATCATTCTGGCTCTGCACAAAGTTCCCACTACATACATGTCCCAAGAGCATTCCTGATCCCTTCTTTCCAGGATTAGGGAGTGAAATCCACATGACCGCTATAGAAATTCAAATAGCATAATGTGGTGATTTGAAATACTTATTGTGAATTGACTGCACTGTAAAGTTAGTTGAAATGTCTATCACACCACTTACTAATGTAAAGCAACAAGAAATGTGAATACTCTTGTATTAAAATGAGCAAAAGATCTAAAAACAATTTTTACACAGAGTTTGCAAATGGCCAATAGGTAACTAAAATCTCCTCAGCATTCTGGTGCTCAGGGAAATCATTATCAAAATGATTAGATACAATTTTACACCTCTTAGGATGAATATTACCAGAAAGATGAAAAATAACAAATATTAGAGAAATATTAGAGTGTAGAGAAAATGGTTTCTTTATATCTATGGGAATGTAAATTAAATAATCTGTGAAGAGAACTTTAAAGCTGTTGTGTGGCCCAGCCATCCCTCTTTCTGGTATGCATTCAAAGAAAATGCAGTCAGAATCTCACAGAGATAGCAGGGTGCTAATGTGCCCTGGGGCTCTTCTGGCAATGCCAAGACACAAAACAAAGTCTAGGTGAGGAATAAGCTTTTTCTATATAACAGCAGATCCAGTACTGGAGGCCCTGGTGCAGGTTAATGTCAGTATCCAGTCTCACTGCAATAAGAAATTTCTGGGGAAATCAGAGCATGGTGCTGCATGCCTATAATCCCAGTGCTGGGGAGGCTCACAGGAGGATCACTGTGAGTCTGCGCTGTACAGTGAAATCTTGTACCAAATACAAAAAAAATATAAATTTCTGGGGAGGAGATAGAGGGAGCAGAGCAGATTGACCCATTCACGAGAACCTAGTGGAATGGGTGTCTGGGAGGGGCCTCAGCTGCAGAGGTGACTCCATGGGGCATGATTTGGGGCTAGGGCTGGTCACTGGCTCCTTCATTTCAGGCTCCTTGTCTGAACACCAGATCCTGGCCATGCAGCTTTCATGTTGGACTCTCCTGAAGTGATATTTCTGCCTTGGAAACACCAGGAGATGTACTGAAACCTCTGGTGGCCTGTGCCTAATGTATGTTGGTATTTTAACCCTGTGGAAGGGAAGAAGACCAATGCAGGCTTCAACTTATAGTGGCTCAACTTGGAGTTTTTAGCTTCACAAAATCTAAGGAAAGCTGCGGGGAGGGAACAAAGTGAACCTAAGCAAGAAGACGTGGAAACTATTGTCATTGGAGCGCCACGTGGGAAGAGGCAGCCAAGCCCCATGGAGCTCACAGCTCGCCATAGCTTGCCCTGGGTGCTGCACATGAAACTGCAGGACTTGGCTTGCCCTGCTGGACTCTGACCTGCTTTGGTCCAAATCTTTTGTATCCCCCATTTGTAAGGTTTGAAATGGAAATGTCTATCTTGTGCCATTGCACATTGGAATTGTTGAACTTTTTTTTTTTTTTTTTCATTTGTACAGGGGCTTATAGCTAAGAGTATGCCTTAAATCTCAGAGCACACTTGGAACTTGGACTTTTCAGCAATGCTGAAACAGTTAGACCCTTGTCAACTCTTGGAGATAGACTTAACACATTTTTCATTAAGAGGTGTGCATGAATCTTCAAGGACTCTGTATTAGTTACTCTTCTTTCATGCTGAGACAAATACCCAACACTCAAAACGAGGGAAGGAAAGGTTTATTTAGGTCACAGTTACTGGAGGTCTCAAGAGGGTCTGGAGGAGAGGCTAGGGTGCTGCTGTATCCAGAACAACCCTTTTGACATCTCTCAGAAGGCACAGGCTAGCCAGTTTAAGGGCTTGTACCCCCTCTGGCCATGCCCCTCTAGCCCCTCTCCCTCTGGCCCTGTCCCTCAAGCCACTCCTTCCTCCAGCTGGGTCTGCCCCATAACTTACATGAGGATTTCAGGGGACGACTAGACACCAACCATAACAGAGTCAGGGGCATAATGCTACACTTTGTGTCTACATGTCCCCCAAAGCCTCATGCAGTCAAGAAGCTAGGCTCTTCAGAGGAGGATGAATCTAGAGTTTGTGACTGATTTATTGTCTAGTTCTAGCATTGGGGGTTGAAAGTGCTACACTTGCCACGTAGCCTGCACACAATAGAAGGCAGGAAAAGAACCTCACTTATCTCCCTTCTGCTGTTGCTGCTTTTGGTGTCTTCTATCTTCCTGAGCAGTTGCCCCTCACCATGCCACCCCGCCTTGGAGCCAGCTGACTCTGGGCTGAAATCTCCACAAGCTGTGACCTTTCTTCCTTAATTTTCACACTGGATATTTTATCTCAAACTGAGAGAAAAGTAACTAATACTCTACCAAGCATTCTGGCCTCAAACTTCAAGATGTTATTCTTTAAAAGTTATCCATTGCCACTAGCAACTCTCTGCTACTCACAAAGAAATCCAAATCTTGCACTTATACATTTATGTTTCTCAGAAAGTCAGTAATTCAGTGCCCTGCTGAAAGTCACATGCACTGGGAAGATTTCATTCAATTTTCTCCTCAGCAGCACCCCAGTATGGGAAGGTGGCAGGACAGAATGTCTCCACAAGGCACATGTGACGTATTTGTCATGGTAGCCTTTCCCTCGTTCATGGTGATATCTATCTCTTTTCTGTGGTGTGTGTCACTTATTACAATTTCTATTATAATTTATACTGTCCTTTAACATGGTTATTATTGTTAGGCAGGTTGATGAATAAACAAAGAATTATAGAGCCCCAAAGGTAGAGTCTCTGTGGAGAAGCTTGAGTTACAGATTTGACGAGGTTCCACAATTAAGCAAGTGCATAATTGATTAGTTCACGGGAACTCAACTTCTTCGGACAGTCTTTATTAACAGAGGGGAGACACTGGATTGGCTGCATATTAGATGCCAAAGGGTATGCTAATTAGATTTAATTAGAAAGCCAAATATGGAAAGCTTCTGAAGTCAGTCCCCATTTGATCAACTTTATGAAATTCCACTCCCATTCTTCATAATCCATCAGTCTTCAGCATCAGCCAAGCAGACAAGGTAAAAGGGGAAGCAATAGGACTCACCATTCTTAGCACTAGTTATGCACTCTGCAAGACTTCCAGGAAAGTGGTATTGGAGAGAAAGCACCTGTTTTCTACTGGTCTTCTAAATACTCACACAGCTTGCAATGGAGCTGACGCAGAGGCTACTCCAGCTGCTGAGATATCTTCTGCATATCAGGGAAAGAGTAGCAAAACATTTCCAACACATTCAGCTCTGATGAACTTCAGCCAACCCTCAGTTTACATCCTGACTTTCATATACTCCCTGCTCTCCTGTTGGTCAAAAAGTACTTTGGGTTTCTAGAAATTAGTATCACCTAAGGGTCTGTGTCTTGTCTTCCTATCAGAGTCAGATAATGTTTCTTTGCATGGTATTCAATCGCCTGGTAAATGGTGTGCATGCCTTTGAAAGAAAGCTTAGATTTCAGAGTACAAACATTTAACAGTGTTGGAGATGCTTCCTGGACAGCCAGTGATCCAAGCTCAATGGTCTGGAGTGGTCAGATGAGCATGATTACTGCTTGTACTTTGTCACCTGTGATGATAGCTGCATTTGCTTTGTCTGTAGCAGTTAAGTGCCATGACTTGCTTGGCAACAAGCAAGAATATAGCATCTCCTTCAAGCTGGAACAGACTCGTGCTGTCTTCCTTTCTGTAAAGCAGCTTCTCTAGAAATGACAATGAACCTAGGATGATAACTGGAGCCTTGCAAACATGCTGCCCATGACCTCGGAGGGGGTGGTCCCTGGTGCTCTCAATTTACTGCTTGAGCATGAGGGACATGTGTTCAGGTGAATGATCTACTCCAGCAGGCCAACCTCCCTACACTCCTAGGTGTCTTTTTTTTATTCATTTCTATTTTTAGCAGTGTAGACTGTCTCAGCATCCCCTCCTGAGCAGGGGTCATGGCCCAGCCTCCTCCACCAGCTCCTTCTGAGGCAGGTCTGACACATCAGCTTCTAATGTACCACTGGCTGGAGATCCAGCAGTTGATGCAAGAATCTGCAGGGGCTTCACCACACAAACCATGGCACTGTGTACATTAGAATGTCTGAGGGGCATGGCATCCAAAGTGGTGGGTGACTGTGGAAGAAAGGGTGTGGTCATGAGGGCTGTGGAACTAGGCTACGCTGTCGTCATTCATTGTTCCACAGCTGGGGAGCCCATCCGGAAGGCCCTCACCTCTACACCTAGTGGATCTTGGTGGATCTGAAGTTACAGGAAGGTGAGATAGCAAAAACATGTGCATGACACTGAGGGCAATTATGTGGTAGAATCATTGGGGAAAACCTAGAACACACAGGATGGGGCACCTGAGGAAGAGGATGACCAGGGAGAGGAGCTGGCATACAGGGGCAGTGCTGCATATGGTCTTGGCCCAGAGTGGGGAGACGTCCAGCCAGCCACTCAGAAGGCCCCAGCACCCAGATGACACATGTGCATCCTCACGGAACTACAGCTGCCTCTGCCCAGGCTGCAGCCCTGGAGAGAATGCCTGTAGGACTGAAGATCTGGAGATGTAGTTTCAAATGAGCTAAGCTGCAGATCACAACCCAGCACCCCCGCGAGACTTTGTGGAAATTGAAAGCTAATGTGCACATAACTTCCCTGCATAGCAACACCTTGAAGGCCTAGTCAGTACCTTGCTGATTAGTTTATGTAAAGCACACAGCCAGTGAATATAATGTGAAAGAGTCTCAATAAATGTTTACTGTGTACAACATGCCAAGTGCCCCACCTAGCGCAAGGAATACCTCCTCAGAGCAGGCGTGGTGATGAGTGCAGAGGAGCGGTGATGAGGAGCAGTGGGGCATGGTCTGGACTGGGGTGTTCATTGATTCATTTGAGACAAGTTTAATTCAAAAAAACTGAAAAAGTGATCCTGGAAATGCCGTGCAAAGAACGTGCTCCAAAGTACCATGATGGCAATGCAATGCCGAGCCTGGTGTACACCATGCTTCAAGTACATGTGATTCCTCTCAAGGGCAGTTTGATTCCAAGACTCTTGTATTCATGAGTAAACGCATCTTTTGAAACAAAAGGCATTAGACATTACGTTATCTAATATCACTTAAGCCTTTGAGATATTTTAGGTATTATGTAAATGGCAACATGATATTTGAGCTCTCGATACATGCCTTGGGCTTTGGCTTTCACTAATACACTCCTAAGTTGTAAAGCCACTCTGCAGATTATTTCATCCCTCTTTGGGTAGGTTAGAATTTAATTTCATGCTGTAAATATCAATCTAGAAAATGCGTTTCCACTGGGGGAACTCCCACATCTGTATCCAGTGAAAGCCGCGCATCCATCTGCTTCCCCAGGCTCCCTATTGTCTGGCTTTACTGAGGCTTCGCCCAGGGAAACAGCTGCAGAAGGACGGAAGGAAGGATAGCCGCGAAGCCGGTGTCTTTCTCCTCACCCATCTCTGCCTCCAGCGATCATCGTGCAGCGGCCCTCATCCTTTCCACTGTGCCTCTCCTGTGCCTTCCTCCCTGCCACCGGCTCCAGGAGGAAGGCACTGCGGTGGGGGAAGCTCGTCAACACCGCTGGAAGCCTTTTTTTTTTTTTTTTCCTTTTATTTTTATTTTATTAAAATACAAATGTCAATCAGACAGTTTCAAAACACCTTAACCATACAGAGTCGATGAATTAATACATAGCAAACTGTTTTCATAACGTTTTGGTATTGTACAAGGTGCATACATGATATTATATTTACAGGTCTTTTTATAGCTGAAATTATATCAAAAATTCAATAATTATTTACCTAGTGGATGACCATAGGACTAAAAGCCGACATAATATCCTGTCCAACCACTATTAGTGCAGATCTTGCCTATCATAGAATTATGTAGAGGCACAGCGTTATCTATCCCAACTGTACTGTCTATACACACACATCATGATTTTTTCTTTCTACAACCCTTCCTTTGTCTACACCTGTCAAAAGTGGGCACTCCATTGACATTCAACTACCTTAGGTGCTTGAACTCGACACCACAATCCAACACAGTCCAGCATTCTGCAACCATAGGGAGTTATTCAAAGAAATTGTC